>LPNX011167236.1:15733-60300 GCA_001517045.1 Pseudotsuga menziesii | reverse complement strand
GTGTTAGATTGTTTATTTCTATTGCATATTGGAGAAGATTGATTTCTGGAGTCTAGCTGTCTGTTGTGGTACCCCAAGCCATAGAAATTTCTCTCCGTAACAACATGGTGTTCTCTCTCTTGAGGTACGTCTTGATTTGGAGTTAGTAGTGTCATAGCTTAATGGTTTGTACCATGTTAGAGATATGACATTATTAAGAAGATTCTTACGTGTGAGGTTATTAGAACGACAATTTGATAATATAACATACATACATATTCCAAGAATTAATAATCAAGTTGCTGACTCATATGCTAACTACGTGTTAGATTGGAATTTGTTTCATACACAATAAATTCATCACAAACACAAATTTTTACACATGTAAATAAATAAACCGATCATCATAAAAGTTTTATAAACATCCAAAATGTGGTAATACATAGTGTCATGATACAAAAATGGGGCTCTCAAGCCACCAAAATATAATACACGGTAATACAAAATGTATTACTCCTAGGTATCTAAGCCTGTGGAGGAGGAGGGGGGTTGTGATCGTGGAATGTCACTATGGATCTAGCTAGCCATCGGAATAACCGTACCCATGCTCGTGGTACACCCACCACCTGGCGCTGCATTTCCTCAGGCAAGTCCTCGACTTGCGCCATGGGTTCTCTGTGTGTCAGCCTCATGAAGTTGGTATGAATGCTCCGGAGTATCCGCTCCGCATCCACACCCATTATATCATCTCCTCTTCCCCTCCGTCTATGACAAGGGAAGCCTTCAGGCCGCCGTGGTCCCACATCTGCATGCATATGGTATATGTCACTATGTGTTGTCACCCAAAAACATGTCTTTTGATTCCATATAATCAGAAAACATAAAAATTAAATAACTTAAAAATTTTAAAGAGAGGGTCGAGATTCATTACTTATGTCACTGTATGTCGATCCTAGTGGTAGCAGCATGTCCAGGTCTCCTCAGAAATCTATCCCCGCATAGGGGTAGTCATCGATGGAAACTATCTGTCATCGCCACCACGAAAAGGAATTAGCTGGATAAGGGTTGGACACCCTACCTCCACCCAGTCTATGCATCACATCCTCCCAACATCGTTGGGTTGGATCTCGAACCCCGTGTAGAGGAACGTCAACTCTGGGGCTCAATCTTGGAACACCCTCAAAGAAAAACGTGCTCAGTATGCTGCTGAAACTGAAGTTTTTTACTCTGCCCATCTTACACTCACTAAGATGGTGTTTCATGTTGCCCAATAGTGTAGTGCTCCAATCATATACCATGTGTCTCATGCCCTCCACTGCATAGAACATCAGAGGCCGTGAGGCCTGGTGGAGTGAAGCCAAGCCTGCTATCCTAACTAGTGTCAGTAGGATGACCTTTAGGCCCATCACCTGTATGGATTTAGTTGGGATATGACTCCCCACCTTCTCCGTGTCCAGATAGCAGTACACTGCAATGTACTCATCTATAGTCAGGCCACCTCCGGGCCCGTGAGAACGTAGGTTCACTACTTCCCCCCATCAGGAAAGTCCAGTAATAAAGTATATGTCCTTCACCTCTATGGTGAGGGACATCCCATCTATTTGGAAAGACTCAAGTCTGGATCCTAGTAGTCCACCAACATTTGCAATAGTCCTAGTTTAGCCCTTAAACCACCAAGACACCAAAATTTGAAGAGCCCACATGCATGTAGTGCTTGTTGAGCCATTAGATCGGCACTTACTTCCTCTTCTACATCACCATGTTCATGTTCTCTCCATTCTAGGACCATCCTGCACAAAAAATTTGAGTTTTTCCCATTAGAACACTTGAAAAACCTTAAGCACGGTCAAATACGTGATTGTTTTCCAAACAGCCGCATATGTACGTGACTGTGAGGGCATTTTCTACATATATCCAACCCTATACGTGGAAAAAACCTCGATTTCCGTGTGGGCCGCAGCGCCTATTTTAGAACGGCCTAGAAATCCAAAATCACCATGGAATTTGACAAAAATTGCATCAAAATGGAAGAGTGGAGCATGAGTAAGTACCTAGAAAAAACAGTTGTGGATTCCACCGGCTGGATCTCCTGGAATTCGCTGTTGAAGTTCTGAGCTCAAATGGGTAAAAATTTCAAATGTTTTATAATGTTTTGAATTTTTTACTATTTATAGAAATTTTTCAAAATTTTGAAAATTTTGACCCCCTTTCCTATAGTTTGGACCGTTTCTAATCCTTTTGGACCGTTTTTGGACTAATTTATGATGTAGGAGACCTTTTTGAGTGTCGTTTCAGCCGTTGGATTGACCCGTTCGTGCTGATTTCAGGTATCATGTCTAAACTGGCATATAGGTTAGGTTTCATCACCGTTTGCATTTTGCATGACCTTATGATTGTTTCATTATCGTCTTAGGTACGAACCCACTCTGTTATGTCACGGAACCTTCTTGTTGTTTTAGAAGTGGCATGATGTGAGTGGTAGAGCTTGACCTTACATGGGTACCCTAGTTAGCGCTCTATTTGCATTTGGTGCCCATGCCGACATTTTGTCCCTTAGGGTGTGGGAGTTCGTTGTATAGTATTGCCATGACATTTCGCAAGAGCCTCATACTCCTCTTGATCTTTTGTTGGCCTATTTCCCTCAGGACTCCCTTATGTCAAGTTGTAATTGCATTATCATGAGATTTTCCTGCCTTATTGAGCCTTATACCAGCTTCCCTCACATTGAGTTTCAGCCATATAGCCTGAGCTTGTCTCATGTCTAGCCATGCAAATCCATTTTATATATCCTTTGCAACTTGATTCCCTATTTTTACCAGAAGGGGATTTTCCCCCGAGTGTCGCTATCCTACACATGTATCCTTGCATTGAGCATAGGTATGTTCCACTGCTTGGAACTAGTTTGTTTGCCCCTATGACACTCGTATCCTCCTAGTCTGTAACTATAAAGCAGTTTTATTCTTTTTCAAGCTTTTTAAATATTTGAAAAAGTCCAAAAAAATAAAAGAACCAAAAAGGCGAATAAGGAAAGATGTTATCTTTTGGAAGCTGTCGAGTCGTGTCGCCTTCAAACAGAGCACTGTATATCACATCCATTGGTTGGGTTTGTAGTTTGACTTTAGGAGCTATACTCATTTATCTAAGTTTATCTCCACCGACTGGTTAAGCTTCCAGTCCCCATGGAGCCTCTATCGATGCCTCTTGTGTCGCAGAGATGTCCCAGTTTGTATATCGAGTCTATGCTGCCTTTATTCAGTCACCATTCATCGTTATGCTCTTGTTCGAAGGAAGTTGAAACATGAGTCAGCCAGTCCTCAGTTATCTTGAATTTGCATGTCGACCATTCCCGCTACAGTTACTAGTTCATGCACCTTATGATCGAGTCCTCCCACATTATACAGCTTTGCTAAGTACCTCGTGTTGGATGATGGGGGATTCCTTAATGCCCTCCTTCCAGCGGATTTCATCCCATCGACTTTAGATCATTTATTCTGGGATTGGAATCTAGAGTCATTTTTGAGTGCCTTGAGACTTGCAGTCATTAGTGGCAGGTTCTCTCACCATCGACAGTCTTTGGAAATACATCAATGTCCCCTGATTGATGGATCCTTTCAAGTGTTCGACCTCAATACATTTATTCACACTTGTTAGTTTGCACTCTAGTACCTTGATTCCCATTTTCATTATTGGTGGGTGATCTCGCATCTGTTAATGGTATACATCAATGACCAGTAATCAGACAATGGAATACTATGTTCGACCTCGACACCTCTATTCACATAGTAGGACATGTACTCGTAGCGGTTTTTGTAGAAGATTTTCTAGATTGGTGGCATCTCTTATATGCTACCTCCTTGATCGTGCTAGTGTTCATGAGATTTCAGCTCTCATGACTTGATTCCAGTATATGTTAGACATTTCCAGCTATTATGGAGATCTTGATCCATTGTATATCTTCAGCCATTATGGAGATCATGGTCCTTTGTATATCTTCATCATGGAGATTCTAATCTATGTATATTGTACGTGGCGATGACCACTTATGTGATATTTTGTATCATGCCTATTCATGGCCATTGTGCTCTTATGTATCCGAGACTGCTATATGTATTTACAGTTATATGCATAGTTGTATCATTGTACTATGTTGATTGGGTGGCTGGTCTTCCATTTGAGATCCTTCATCACTCCACTTCTGGGATGGACTTATAATCTATTTCGGCCATCGTATGACCCCTCTGACCTCACACATTAGGGGGAATCTGTTATAGCTGATTTTACCACTCCAGGTGAATCACACTTGTGTGGCCTTCCCCTGTCCCTCTGCAGACTCCTTAGACCCCTTGGACCATTTTTTGTCCTTTGACATTTCCTTGACCATCCCTCTAAACATGTGAAAATTAATACACGTGACTTTTAAACCCCTAATCGTGTATATACATGGGTTTGACCACTAAAACTTTGTACATCGATATGTGTGCAAAATCCAAATCATTTTGGAGTTTTCCTTGACTTGGATCCGACTCACTTGACTCCTAGCCTTCCATATGCCTTGAGATTGCTCGGATTCGACCTTTCATTACCCCTTTGAAAAGCTATATAAGGAACTCTTTGGTACATTGAAGGCATATGAGAGAATTGAGAGCAAATAAACTATAGTCCATTGTTGTTGGAACTTGTGCTTGAGTCTACATCCCTTTGTCCCTTGGAGCACTTTTGTGTTCTTCCCAAGCTTGCCTTTTGCTTGTGAGCTTGCTATCGAGAGATGGAGGATTGAGGTGGTGGAGGCCCAAGTGGGGGATTCAGTTTTTCTGATTCGCAGACGTGCCGATGGAGGTTGTATCCATTGTAATCTCTGATTTTATATTAATAGAAAAATCTTTTCCTGTCCAATAATGTATGTTTGAATGAATATTTTATCCATGGATGATTTCAAATGCTTATACATTGTTGATTATATATTCTAGAATAGATCTAACACCAATATATATAGTATGCTTGTCTTGTTTACTTGTTGCTGAGGAAGTGATTCATCAATTCAAGCTGAAGTTGGAAATCTCAACGGGGATCTACTTCAACCATCCGGAATAAGGTACGAGGTCTGATCCTTTAGTGTTAGATATTTGATTTCTATTGCATATTGGAAAGGATTGATTTCTGGAGTCAAGCTGTCTGTTGTGGTACCCCAAGCCATAGGAATTTATCTCCATAACAACCGTATGCTTCTCCCACTGTGTAACCCTCTTCCTCCTCCCACACTGCACCCCTCATCCTCCTCCCACACCGCACCTCTAATCCACCGCGTCCTCCCCCCTACGCAACCGCCTACACCTCCAACAACTTAAAGCTCAAACAAACAGTTTTACCAGTACTGTAACAACAAAAGTGGCCACTATTGTACTATTGTATTTTGCTGTTTTACCAATACTGTAACAACAAATTCATAGTGGCCAATATTTGTACTATTGTATTTTGTTGTCCACAGCTTCTATTGTCAAGCCACTTGTTATGTGAAATTGATTGTTGTTAGACAAATTCACCTCCCAATTATAGGAATTTCTCCATATGCTACTTTCCAGCATATTTCACTGTAACACGGAACGTGCAATTCACTGTAACAAGAAACATGCAAATTTGGTGACGCAAAGATGGAAATGACTATCTGAGCATTATATTTGCACATGGAAGATACTGTGCACGCAGGCCCGATCGAATTCTTGTCGGAGTTTAATGTCTGAGCATGATATTTAAAAATAAAACAGTGTATGCACGTGGGCGTGCAAAAGATAAACAAGATTTAAGTTTTGTTACAGCTTAGAGGGGATTTAAAAAATAAATTGAAACGATATTCACCAATGATATTACAATTTGTTGACGTCTGCATGTAGAATTCCTTAAAAAAATGGTTGAATAGCAAGGATGATGTTGCAGTCCACAAACAAATTCAAGCATGCCTCTATGGTTTGAAAATGAAGGATTCAGCAGGCTTGATCTGCAAGATATAATGGAGAATCACATCGCACAACTATAGTGAATAGTAATGCAGGGATTGCGGGCTAAATCAAATGCCGGCTAATCAAGTTTACCGATGGTAGGCTAAAAACCTGTTCTGGTGTGTTGTGCCCCGTTTTTTTTTTTTTGCTTTTGAACTTTATCATTAATATTTAAAATTAATTTTTATTTCGATTTAAGAAATATATCATTAACAATTTCAAAACATCTAACATCTAATTTATACTCTAATTAGGTAGGTAGTTCAAATATAATTTGTGATTTTTGGTATAGAATATATTTCATCACTGGGTTCGGTAGTGACGGTGATGAGTGATATATATAAAGTTTATAAAGTTTTTTGCACCCAGTTTTGAGTTGAATTGAATTAGTTGTTCTTCATGGGAGATAGTCTCTAAATGTAAATGATGGTTTTTTAAATTCAAACAAGAAGTGTAATTATATTGTAATTTTTGTATTTCAAAGTTGGAAAGCATATTAAAATTTCCTTAGTTTCAAAAATTGTACTTGGAAATTGTAGTGGGGAATGAAATCCCAAGTTAAAACAAATCTACCAATTGTTGAAACAGATCAAATTTCACACTTGGACTCAACATTTCCACTCTAAAAAAGGGTTTGAAGCTCGAGAGAATTGATCCCTCTCGACGCTTGGTAGATCCTTTTTAAGATGGATCTATGCTAGTAATATAATATAATGAACTAATCATGATATGCATAATCATTATTACCACTTTATAATCCATTGTTACTTTTTTTTTCATTTTTGGAGGCATAACTTTCTCAACAAGCACGATAGATGCAATGTGAACACTTTGGAGTGATAATTTCAAGTTGTCAAAAAAATAAAGGAGCACACATTTGGGTTTGATCTTAGTTTGGACATCCAGTTAACGGATTTTTATAATGGATGTGTGAGAATTCACCTGATAACCCATTCATATGACAAATAAGGATATTTAGATATTTGTAGGAGGAGTTCCTACATAGTAGGAACTTCTATGTATGTTAAGTAACATCTCACCATTAAGGTACCTTTGGGTGTAATTACACATTGTTCAAGGTACTTCATATATTTTGGAGGCATGTTTCATCATTGGAGAGTTAATTTGGACCTTTCGGTATATTACGCAAGCAAGTTTACACTCATAAAGAGGAGATCTTCCTCTAGAGGAGATTATGAGGTGTCATGTGGATTTAAATCAATTTTAACAAGGTTAAAACATTTACGTTATAGGAGTTCCCAACATTGGAGTTGGATTGTGGAACCAAGTGTACTTTTCTTATCTAGAGATATTTGACACATTTTGAGGGTTATTTTGTCTAAGAGAGGAGGTGTGGCTATGACTTATTGATCCCAACACATGTCAACAAGTGTAATTATATCACTTTACCCTATTTTGTTGGGAACCATGCTAAGGTTTTTTAAACTTTGGATTGATGTGTGTTTATAGAATAGGTACACATGGAATGATTGCAACAATTTAGTGTGGCTAGTTGATCATGTTTGTCTTCTTATAATGTAGGTCTTTATGTATCAATGGATAATTTCCTATTATGAATATGGTATTATATTGGTTGACTCATTTTTTGACTTGATAATTACATGAAAACAAGAAAATTTCATGAGAATACTCAATTAGGCTATCAAAGAAATTGAGATATTTGGTAAATATAACATTTTCATAAGCTTGGAGTTATAACCAAATGAATCAATCCAATATTTATATCTTCTCTTGGATGTTAATTAAAAACAATTGTTAAATAATTAAAATCCTCTTAAAAAACTTTACAAACCATCCATTCCCATGACTTTCATAATGAGACTCAACATAAAATTGATTGTCGATGTGATAAGTATTAATGAATGCTACTATAAATTTGTAAACACTCACATGACATGGGTGACCATGATAGGGAAATCATATATCTACATATGGATATATTCTCTTACCATTATATAGGGTTACCTTAAATGGGATAACAAATATTTCCAGCTATGGTACCAGATACCCCCTATGGTGTTGACAGTATCCTATATTAGCCTATCTTATTACATGAATTCATCCTTTAGCAATTGAGACTTCAAGCTCGAGGAACTTGCTCAAATACAATGTAGCAACAATATTAATATATTACTTTCTATGAAAATATGGTTATATCTACAAATAAATAAAAATGAAGATCACTAGAATACAAGGTCATACAATGAACAAAAGGAAATTAAAAATGGAAGGGCATATGGCTTGAGTGGATATTTATCCTAAAGGGTGACACCTTTAGCTAATAATCCTAGTATCTACAAATGGATAACTCTTAAAACAACAAAGCATATGGCATCAAAAAAATGAAAATTCAAAAGTAATTTTCAATTTGTAACATTAACTCTAATCCTAGATCTATATGAAAACACCTTATAATAAAACTAATCAGTCACGAGTACAGGAAAGGCCTTGGGAGGGAGCTTGCTGCCATACATCCTAATATAGGTATGTTGCTTCACCAAAAACAACTCACCAAGTCTCGTCCCGATCCAGGCTGCATTCTCCATCTTCCCCATTCTGGGATCCTAGGAAACCTAGATGTAGATGGGGCCAATATAGCAATTGATGATTTGATGGCTGATAAAGAGGTTATATGTTATACCAAAATCCTGTCAACACCATGTGATAAGACCTTTGACTTACAAATTTTCCCTTAAATCCTAGCACTTGGAGAGAAAACCCATGTTGATTGTCAATCTTTCATAAAAAGACTCAGCACCGCGCTTTCCTCATTATCCATGAGCGGTACCTTGCTTGCACCACCTATACCTTGTTTACCATAAGTGGTGCCACCGCTTATATCCTTTGGCCCATAAGCATTTTTAACCTGAACCGCTCTGTCATAGAAGGAGAAAAGCGGTACCCTGAATAAAATGGGAAGAAGAGAGGTTTCTCGAGGCTTCTAGATCATGAGCTTCGTGTCCTCCCTTATCCCTATCATTATGGGTCAGTTGAGCTCGAGATCCCTCATCCTAGGATCTTAGAGGCCACCTCTTCCACAAATCTCTCAACCATTTCTATCCATTGAGCCTTATAAATATAAGCTCATATCCATGGTTGAGGGGGTGAACTATAGAGGTATTGTTATGCTGTTGGATTGACCACTTGGCCCAAGCCATTGGAGAGCATAGAGAGCTAAGTTGGAGCTTATGGGGATGAAGTGTTGGTTTCATGGAGATGCATGTCAACACTAAGGCTTAATTGGTTGTAAACTTCTCCATTTTAATCTTAATGCAAAGCTGATTTCCATCCCACTTTACTGTTGTTGTTTGATTTCACATGTAAATGTTGTTGGATTCCTTAGTCACTGACATGGATTAATAGATTATGTTCTAGTAGCTTTGATGTGTTTATGTGTTTAACCTGATTACAGGTACATAGGTTTACTATGGAAGCAGGAATTCCAAGTATCTACGATATCCAGGGAGGGTCTTCATCCTTTGTCGTTCATTTGTTTTGGATCTGAACCATTCAGACCAGAGGAACAACTTCTATCTGCAGAAGGTGAAATATTCCTGCTAACAAATCTGGTGACTCTACTGGGGAATGAATATATGTATCAGTTGATCTGATCTTCCTCAGTCTTTCAACTCTTGTCTGAATCCAAGCTCCTTCTCCAACTCTCTTCAGCCAGATCTGCTATCTGACTCAGCGAATTTTGGTTTGAAACTTCTAGATTTGTCTGTCGAAATTATTTTGACCTTTTATGCTCTTTTTTATTCTCAATCTATCAGTTTTTACCTTGATCTGATCAATTTCTAACTTGATCTTTCGTTCTCCTTGTGTTTTGGATTTATATAGGGAACTGCACATGTGCCTTTGGCAAGGAGCGGTGCCACCGCCTGAGTCAAGTTAGCAATATGCGGTGCCACTGCCTGAATCCAGTGAGCAAGAAGTGGTTCTGCCTCAAAACCGCCTATCAGCAGCTTCATCTGCGTGGTGCCAGGTAGGCCCTGTTCCAGACTTTGTATTTTGATTTTTTGTGTGTTGTTGGCTTACTCTTTGATGAAAATGAAGTGTATTTTTGAAAAAAAAATGTTCCCTCACGGCTGGGAGGGGCCATGAATTGTGTATTCTGCAGTCGCTTTGATTGTTATATTCCCTTTTCATTCAAAGTGAGTTTGTGTTTCTTGCATTAAATTTTACATCCTTTTCTTTTCTTGAAACATCTTTCTCTTTTATGTAGATATTATCCATTGGAATTGGAAAATATACATTTCATTTTCATGAGTAGATTTTGGTTTGTTTTAGACTTGGAATGCGAGTGTGATCCATGTTGTTTTGAGTCTTTCTTTGCTTGGGGTGATTTTTGTTTCCTTCCGCATGTTGATTTTTTTAGTGCTTGGTAGGAAAGGTTGGTTCTTCGTTTCTTTGTCTATTTCAAAGAGAAGTTTTAGTTTTCTCTCTCTTTTGCTTTATTCGCAAGTTTGTTGAATGATTTTCTTCTTGTTTTGTGCATGATTGTTTGAAATTCTAGATCTTACTTTCATTAAGAAGAAATATCTGTTTTCATCTTTGCGTGCATTAGAGTTAGATTTGCTTGGAAACGTTAGTGAAATCATCTTTCCATTGAGTTTTTATGCGTCTTTTTCAAGCATGAAAAGATAGGAAACATTTTGATTTATGCTAGATGTTCTCTAGATCTCTTTTTTATTTGCTTTAAAGATTGTTTGGGGTGCATTGATATTTCACTTTTCATTTAAAAAGATAGAATTGCATTTGCATTTGGGTGGGCATTTTTGGGAAGAAAAGTAAGTCTCTCTCCCTCTCTTAGGTAGAATTTCATTGAAGAGCAAAACTTGCATTGTCATATAGATCAGTGTGCATCTTCTTTAAATTCAAGTTTTCACTCCATGGTTCCACCTAAACGCACAAGATAAAATTAATGGTAGTACTAGGTTAAAACTTTTATCAATTTGAGTGATAAGTTAAAGACGTGTCCGGGCATCGTTAAGCATAGGATCTGTCGTTACTTGTCCGCATTACATCCCGGGACTCGCATGGTTCTTCCACGTACCATTGGTATATCGAACAGCCTTTCACGTACCCTTGAGGTATATAGAAAGGTACTTTACGTACTCAATTGTTTATCGAAAGGCCCCTTGTGTATGGTTATGCATTATATAGCACTACTACTGATTTGAGCTCCCACGTACCTTGCGTATATCAGGAGACCCTTTTAGGAATCCTCAAACCATTTGAGTTATCCTTTTGGCCTATCCTGTGAGGTTCCTGACTCTTATCCACTCCTTTCACATGTTTGCTTGTTGCTTTTGGTTTGAGAAGTACTTACTTGTGCGTGGTAGTTAGGGGTTTATTAGAGAGTTTAGAGATGGCATCCTAATCTGGGACTACCACTCAAGAGGTCCCTTTCCAAGGTGTACCTTTTGTATTCCCTTCAAGTGAAGGTATTGGTCCTCCCTTTATTTCCACTCTAAATATTCCTGGATTAACTATCATATTACCGGTCTGGTTGTTTAATCCAGTAATTCCTGTTACACCTAATGTCTCAAATGTCACCTCTCCTCTGGGAGAGGATCGACCTTAACCTAATCCTGCTCCGTCTTCACCAGTTGTGGCTTCATCTCTTTCTTCTTCTTCGCTTGACCAAAGCTCTATGGTTAGCAGTCATGTGGATAAGAAGAAGAAGAAAAGGAAGAGTAAGAAGAAGGATAAGAAAGAGAAAAAACAACAACTATCTACCCTTGATGGTGCTTATTCAAAGAGAACGCCCAGAAAACCCAAGTTTAATTGTAAGCTTTGCAAGAGGGACCACCTTCTTAAGGAGTGTCCCGGTCTCTCCCCTGTAGAAGAAGAGTGGTCTAAAATTTCCAAACCATATTTGTCATCAACCTCTAATCATCATGTTGAGGATACTCCCTCAACCAGTGACCCATTGGTAAAAAGGTCATAAAGGTAAAGTCTTGTGTCCGTGTTTGATATGCAAGGCTATGCATCGTAATTTTCTTTGTCCAAGCATGGATGAAGCTTCACGTTGGTTGGAAAATATTATTTATCATCAATAGGTGATTCCAACAAGTGATAGTAAGTTATCCCTCGATCCCCCACTGGTTGACCAAGTGGTCGATTCAGATTTATCTGTGGTTGATCCCACTCTCCCTTTTGAGAGTGAAGTTAAATTGGTCGAGTCGGTGTCATTTCCACCTGATCCTGCTCTTTCATTAGAGAGCATTAAGACTGAAGTAGTCTCTTTGACCAAATCTTCATCTTGTTCTTCTCTTCAAGTAGAGAATGAACTGAATCCTGCTGAATTTTTTATGCTTCGTTCTGATTGTTCTCGACAAGAGGACATTTTGTTTGTTTCGACAGAACCCTCTCCAAGTACTGAGGTTATTTCGTTTGACTAGAGTAACTGAACAGAGTATAATCTTCATTCGAGTGTTCCTTTCCAGATAGTTGTGAATGTTACTGCTAGGTGGATACTTCGCACTATTGTTGATGAAGGGGCTTATATTAGTATTCTATCCTCAACTGCTTGGCAAGCTTTAGGTTCTCCTCAGCTTGTGCCAGCCATCGATCAGATACTGGATTTTAATCGAAGGCCTACTGCACCTTTAAGGATCCTTCCTCATTTACCTATTACATTAGGAGGGAAAACTGTCTGCATTGATGTTATAGTGGTCCAAGGTCCTTTAGATTTCAATCTTCTCCTTGGACGTGATTATGTTTATGCCATGAAGGCTGTTGTGTCCACACTCTTTAGATTTATGCATTTTCCCCATGATGGGAAGATTGTGACCATTGCTCAGCTTTCTTTTGTTACACCTAACCATCACATCACTCATAGTAATCAGATTTCCTTGAATGTGCTGCATGTTCTTGTGGTTCCTTCCCCTTATTCTAGTTAACTTCTTCCCATCATAGGTAAAATGGGGGGCATGGCTCTAGTCTATGGATATCATAATGGAGCTAAGCTGCTATCTTTTATGAAATGGGGGCAACCTACCAACCTATGGATATCATGTTTGGTAGGATTAGGTTTTAGAGCATAATTTACTTTTGGTTTCAAGCTCGTTAAAAAATAAAACCATTCCTTAAGCATAGTTTACCCTTTTGGTTTTAAGCTTGCATAAAAATGAAACCATTCGAGAGCATAATTTACTTTTGGATTCAATCTCGTTAAAAAATAAAACCACTCCTTAAGCATAGCTTACCTTTTGGTTTCAATCTTGCATAAAAATGAAATCATTCTTGAGCAAAGTTCCCATTCTATGTCAAGCTCGTTCAAAAATGAAATGGATCTCCTCAAGCATAGTTTACCTTTTGGTTTCAAGCTTGCATAAAAATGAAATCATTCTTGAGCAAAGTTCTTATTCTATGTCAAGCTCATTAAAAAATGAAATGGATATCCTCAAGCATAGTTTACCTTTTGGTTTCAAGCTTACATCAAAATGAAATCATTCCTGAGCATAGTTCATTTTCTATTTCAAGCTCGTTAAAAAATGAAGTAGGTTTCCTTTAGCATAGTTTAGATTTTGGTTTCAAGCTTACATAAAAATGAAACCATGTTCCAAGCATAGTTACCTTCTCTTTCAAGCTTGTGTAAAAATGAAATAGATACCCTTCCCTTGAGTCGAGTCTTCAATTTAGTGTTAAAACTTGAACCTTCTTTTCACCTGCCCAATTCTTGTTCTTCCTACCCCCCTGGTGAACATTTTCACATTAGTAACCAGGTTTTTAGGTTGGGTATGGAAGAAGAATTGTCAGACGAAATGAAGCTTGGGGGGCATGTCGAGCCCCTAGCAACCATGTTAGGGGTAGGATTCACTAGAAATCATGCTGGGGGCAAGATTCCAACCTCTGTATATCATGTTAATGGGATTTTTCAAGCATAGTTTACCCATTGGTTTCAATCTTGCGTAAAAATGAAACCAATCCCTGAGCATTCTTTCAACTAATCTTCGAGTTCGTTAAAAACAATAAGATGTTGTTGAGCTTACTTTTCATTTTTCATGCTTTGGTTAAAACATGAAAAGTGATTTGAGCTTAGTTTGTTACTTTTTTGTGCTCTGGATTCAAACATGAAAAAGGTTAATGGAGTCTTCTTTAAAATCTTTTTGGGCTCCTTAAATACGAAAATATCGTCGAGTTATCTTGTCTTCTTCATGCTCGTTAAAGCATTTGAAGAGTCGTCTCTCCGATGGTAGGTTATCTATTTTTCGGTTCGGATAGACTATTTATGAAAAAGGAACACTCCAGCCGATCATGACTAGAAGAGTTCTCTAAGGTATGATTTTACACTTTTTCGGGCCTTAGAGACTAAATCATACCAAAAATGACCCCTTGGGAGTCTTCTTCCGTAATCGTTCAGACTCTCTAAACATGAACGATACCGAGTTTTCTTTCATTGGACTAGTTAAATTAAACATTAAGAGACCCGTTTTGGGAATGAACCCCTCCTCTCTCAGGTTCGTAAAACATATGAGTTTGGACTTGTCTTCTAACAAGCTATATCGAGTGTTTGTTACCCTCTTTGAACTCATAAAACCGAAAAGAGGCACTCATCGATCATGATGGGGAAAATGGGAAGGGAACCATTTTGCAAATAAATGGCAGTAGTTTGTCGTTACCTTTGAACATGGCACTTGCCTGCATATCATGTCAGTCAATTGGGTATTCAGCTGATCTCCATGATGATCCACTTTCATGAGTCATGCCACTCCTTTGAGTCTTTCAAAAGAATGCATTGTCCATTGTCGCATTGTGTGTTTGTCCCGTTCAGTCATGATGCCAAGTCTTTTTGTCGTGTCGCCCAATGTTCAAAGGGAATTTGAAGAAGTCTTACCTCTACAGTCAACATAGTCTTTGTGTCAGTACTTTTGAGTCATTCCTATGGTTACTACATTCACATCATTCCAAAACTATGTTCCGAGTTTCGTGTCATCGATGTGGGACTCATCATGGCCCTCCTTCGACAAGACTATTCACGTCGACAACAGCTCATCATCCGGGAAATAATCTTAGAAACAAATATTTAGTACCTTGAGATCTATATGCCTTAATGACAGATTCTCTCACTCTCAATATAGGTTCACATCATTGGCCTTTGATCGACAGAATCGACTGGGTGTTCGACATCAGGACATCTATTCGCACTTAGTAGATTGTACTAGGGTACCTTGGGAATCATTGACATTAATGGTGATCTCCCTCGCACTTGTTAACGGTTCACATCATTGACCAGTAATCAAGTGGTTTCTATCATGTTCAAATTCAGATCATTGTAATCACATGGATAGAATTGTACCTTGTGGAAGACGAGACAAAGACCCTGGGTATTTGTTTAAAGCGCTCATTGCTTTCCCCTAGGTTGAGATGGAGTTTTGTATATCTAGCATGGATCCACATTTTTATGGTCGTGGCTATGCTCAAATTTTCATTTGTATGACATAGATCTACATTGTATGTCTGGTAGCTATGTCCAAGTTTGAGTTCTCTATCACATGGATGTACGCTATATTCTAATAGCCATGCTTGTTTATTCCTCCCATTGATCTGCCTTGTATTGGTTTGCAGCCATGAGTTGGTTACTTGTGTCTATGAGTCAAAATAT
This sequence comes from Pseudotsuga menziesii, assembly GCA_001517045.1. Taxonomy (NCBI): domain Eukaryota; kingdom Viridiplantae; phylum Streptophyta; class Pinopsida; order Pinales; family Pinaceae; genus Pseudotsuga; species Pseudotsuga menziesii. The sequence goes on along the minus strand of LPNX011167236.1, from coordinate 44,694 downwards.
TGATGTACTACAAATGCCTACTTGACGACATGCTTTGATCAAGCCGACATTTTCACCTCGTAGCGACGACTTGTTCTCTCAAAGCTCTCATTTATCTTATCCCTCTAATACTCATGCTTTGGGGGGCATCCTGTTATACCAAAATATTGTCAACACCATGTGATAAGACCTTTGACTTACATATTTGCCCTTAAATCCCAACACTTGGAGAGAAAACCCATGTTGATTGTCAATATTTCATAAAAAGACTCAGCACTGCACTTTCCTCGTTATCCATGAGCGGTACCTTGCTTGCACTACCTGTACCTTGTTTACCATAAGCGCTGCCACCGCTTATAGCCTTTGGCCCATAAGTGTTTTTAACCTGAACCGCTTTGTCATAGAGGGAGAAAAGAGGTGCCCTAGGTAAATTGGGAAAAAGAGAGCTTTCTCGAGGCTTCTAGATCATGAGCCTCGTGTCCTCCCTTATCCCTATCATTTTGGGTCAGTTGAGCTCAAGATCCCTCATCCTAGGATCTTAGAGGCCACCTCATCCATAAATCTCTCAACCATTCCTATCGATTGAACCTTATAAATACAAGCTCATATCCATGGTTGAGGGGGGGGACTATAGAGGTATTGTTATGCTATTGGATTGACCACTTGGCCCAAGCCATTGGAGAGAATAGAGAGCTAAGTTGGAGCTTATGGGGATGAAGTGTTGGTTTCATGGAGATGCATGTCAACACTAAGGCTTAATTAGTTGTAAGCTTCTCCATTTTAATCTTAATGCAAAGTTGATTTTCGTCCCACTTTATTGTTGTTGTTTGATTTCACATGCAAATGTTGTTTGATTCCTTAGTCACTGACATGGATTAATAGATTATGTTCTGGTAGCTTTGATGTGTTTGCATGTTTAATATGATTACAGGTACACAAGTTTACTATCGAAGCAGGCATTCCAGGTATCTACGATATCCAGGGAGGGTCTTCATCCTTTGTTGTTCATTTTTTTTGGATCTAAACCATTCAGACTAGAGGAACAACTTCTGTCTGCAGAAGGTGAAATATTCCTGCTAACATTATAACCAAGCCCAGAATTTGACGTGGTACAAGGCGTATTAGGAAAAATAAAATGTATTTGACAGGGAATATATGATGCTCAATGTCAACGTCTACGTGCATAAAAAAATTTGAACTGTCAATTTGACGTCTGATCGTATCAGCCAGCCGTCATAAATGCTAGTACCTGAGTTGGAAAGGTTTTGAAAGTCGAGGTGAATCGAGGAGCTGGACCAGCTAGTGTAGTTATGGTGGCCCATGGCCCGTGGGTACGAGTATCAAAACTATCATTGAAAAATCCCATTAACACATGAATGTGGCTAGCTAGCTGCTAGTGCTTGCTTCCTCACTTGTGTCAATTCACCAAGTAATGTCAATCAGGCTTGGAATTTGATGTGGTACAAGACATATTAGGAAAAATAAAACATATTTGAGAGGGAATATATGATGCTCCACGTCAACATCTACTTGCATAAAAAAAATTCAACCGTCAATTTGACGTTTAATCGTATCAGCCACCATTCATAAATGCCAGTACCTGAGTTGGAAAGGTTTTGAAAGTCAAGGTGAATCGAGGAGCTGGACCAGCTAGTGTAGTTATGGTGGCCCATGGCCTATGGGTACGAGTATCAAAACTATCATTAAAAAATTCCATTAACACATGAATGTGGCTAGCTAGCTGCTAGTGCTAGCTTCCTCACTCGTGTCAATTCACCAAGTAATGTCAATCAGGCCTGGAATTTGATGTGGTACAAGACATATTAGGCAAAATAAAACGTATTTGACAGGGAATATATGATGCTGTATGTCAACATCTATGTGCATAAAAAAATTTGAACTGTCAATTTGACGTCTAATAGTATCAGCCACTAGTCATAAATGCCAGTACCTGAGTTGGAAAGGTTTTGAAATTCAAGGTGAATCAAGGAGCTGGACCAGCTAGTGTAGTTATGGTGGCCTGTGGCCTGTGGGTATGAGTATCAAAACTATCATTAAAAAATCCCATTAACACATGAATGTGGCTAGCTAGCTGCTAGTGCTGGCTTCCTCACTCGTGTCAATTCACCAAGTAATGTCAATCAGGCCTGGAATTTGATGTGGTACAAGACGTATTAGGCAAAATAAAACGTATTTGACAGGGAATATATGATGCTGTACGTCAACGTCTACGTTCATAAAAAAATTTGAACCGTCAATTTGACATCTAATTGTATCAGCCACTAGTCATAAATGCCAGTACCTGAGTTGGAAAGGTTTTGAAAGTTGAGGTGAATCGAGGAGCTGGACCAGCTAGTGTAGTTATGGTGGCCCATGGGTATGAGTATCAAAACTATCATTAAAAATTCCCATTAACAAATGAAAGTGGCTAGATGGCTGCCAGTGCTGGCTTCCTCACTTGTGTCAATTCACCAAGTAATTTCAATGCCATATTTCTTGAAGACTACGTTAGGTCCCAGCATTAATGGGAAGCCTCCGAAAATTAAAATGGCTCGCTCCGGCCCTCCACCTATGGCTCAAAATCCTCTGTAATTGTGTTGCCTATCGGAGCCATCAATCCAGGCGTGAGGGAGTTAATGGAGTTGATTCAAATGAGACAATAATGCTACCACCAGCTACAGACAACCGGATTTCCATAGCGATTGGTTTAAGGTATAGCAGAATCTCTCTTCTTCTGTTTTTTTTTGTATTTGGGTTTTGTTCCACGGTAGGGGTTGGCCTTCCTCCTCTGTGAGCTCGAGATGGTGTTTTTTTTTATAATTATTTTCATAGGCATAATAACTATGTTATATATATATATATATATATATATATATAGTCTTTGGAGTGGTGACCTGAACGTCTACGTCCCCCTTCATTCCTCCACCCTACCACTTGGACAACTGTGCATGCGGGCACCAAGCCCATTGGCTTGAGGATTTTGTTTTTTTAGAGTTGATGCATAATCTAGGGCTTCAATGTGCAAGTTTTGGTGCTGGGTCAGCCCTCAAAAGCCAACGGCCAAGGCTGGGTATTTGGCTTAGCTCACATAAGAGATTCCAGCTTGCAAGTGCACCTTTGTGGATAGTGGGCACTCGAGGGTGGCGCAAAGACGTGAAGTTGGAGTCCGTTGTTTGGTTCTCAATGCTCACCAAACATTGACATGTACACTTGCTCAAAATCCATATGTCACCCCTCACATTTTGGTATGTAAAATATTTCGTACTTTGCATTTAGGTAAAAATTTTACATCTATTTTTCACTAACTCAAAATTGATTACTCGATTAGTTAACCCACTAGTTGCTTTTCTTTTTATGGAACTACCTCTAAATAAGATCCTATCCTTCTTTGAAAAGCTAAAATGAGTAATTTTATTTTTGTTTGTGCTCTCTAAACATGGATGGCTAGAACTATAAATATGCGGGTATGTTTGATATCTCAAGCTATAGGTCAAGGGTCTAAAAATATAAATAATAAAGTAAATAATAAAGATTCTGATATGAGACGAATATAAATAAAAAATGGTTTTACCTGAGACAACGATAGAACAAACCTGAACCTTGTAGTGGATGAGGCTTGGGATCTTGTTGTGCCAACATCCACTTGGTGACTCCATTGAAAATCAATGTGGCTTCTAAGAAGAGACATACATAGAACAATCCCGACCCTCAAGTGTTTTTTTCCCTTTGGAGAACCTAGAAAGTCAGGTTACTTGGCACAATTTAAGGAACATACATGTTCCTTCATCCTTAGGTAATCCCTAATCCCCTTCATTGTAACCTTTTGGGTGATCTTGATAATTCTAATGTCTGATCCTCATTTTTACTAGACATCTCCACCCCCTCGAGAAAATCCTCAGTCTTTGATTCCACCTTTTGAGTCTCCTTCCCATTACTTAGTTCTTGGTAATCCCACTACCTCCCCTGATTATGGGACTCTGGGAGTGACTACATTACTCCAATGTGAAAACCAAAAATGTTATACTAGTTATAATAAAATCAAATTTTAATGAATATATAGAAATATATAATAATATTTTTTCTGCATTACTTAGAACATGACATTGTCATGGCCATTGTCATTTGTTTCATTCATTGGCAAGTATGGTTCAACCAGATAACATCATAGATATATGCATAGATGATATAACCAATCACCTGGACTGGAACAAGCATAAATAATTCAGTCAGATCTCTTCCAAGAGAATCAGTAGGCAAGAGCGCAGGAGATAATATGGACAACATAAAACCCTTAATGCCAGTTGCTGCCAAGAATATGCCTTGTTTAGCAAATCTTAGAGTATCCTTTGCAACATCTCTCGGAACCTCTGCTCTACTTCTCTTATAGAAGCTGGTCTTACTTTTGATCTTACAAAGTTGTGTTATCTGCAAATCCAAACATCATTTGCATAAGAATCGATTATAGTAAAATTATTGTGTTAGGTTGTTTCTTCATAGTAAAATTTGACAGCCATAAATTTGTATGAAACGTATAGTGAAAGGCATGAAAAATTCAAGATCGTCATCAAATCTCCATTTGACAAGCATAGTAGATTTAAAATTCCAGGCATGGTTATAACTAATTAGTTTCTTTTTAAGACACTTGGGTATAGTTTACTGAATTATATCTCCTTCACCTGTGAATGGATGAATCATTTTCCATTTCCAATCAATGTGAGAAAATGGTTCATCCAAATAATTAATAGGATCCCATTACTTGAGTGCAGTGAGAGTTCTTGGCTACACCGGATGTGGATTGGTTGCTTGCTTTAGTGCAGTAAACACCCCGCCAACTAAACTGGAGAATATTTGTTGACTGATTAGGTACAGCTCCACGAGGCTGTTAGCCAAAACTGAGCTAACTAAACTTGAGTTTACCACTCAGTTATTAGAAATTTAAAATTCACCACAACCTCTTTTTCATTTTACTTGTTTGGTGAAACCAAATGGTTTTACTTTGATCACTTGTGGGTTACTTCACTTCGACCACTAGTCGGCTTGACCTCTTTGACCACCAGGCTTGACCACTTCGACCTTGTTGGTTCCCTTACTTTGGTTTGGTTTTAGTCGGAATTTACAAATGATATTTCTTAGTCTAAAATTACAAATGTTTTTCACCTGTGAGTAACATGAAGTAAAAACCAACACATTAACAATTCAATAGAACTATAAAAACATATAACCAAATATTTAAGAAGACTTGTGTTGACCACTCTGCCATAAAACCTAGAACTTTAAGGGGGTGAGAAATAAGGTAATACAAACTTGTCGGCTCTCCCACTGATCCAAACTTGTCTACTCACCAAGTGATCCTTTTACAGAACTTCCACTCTTCAATAGAATCACACACACACAGAAGCTTGAGCTTCAATTTCACACTCTCTGCTTAGAGTTCTCTCTTTTTCTCACCTAGAGTTCCTCTGTCTAACTTGATTTACAATCTTCTTTTGCTATTTATAGGAAACCTGAAAAATTGCTTCTACGTGAATCTACAGACTTGCCATTAATGGTTGTAATAACTATCTACCTACAAACTTAGCTTCGAAAATTAATTCGACTGGTTTATATTGTTGAATCGTGGATTCTTCCCTCTTGTCATAGAGACCAACAAGATCTGGACTGATATGGACTCTGACAAGGTCGAGTAAGATCAGATACAGATCTACAAGTAATTAATATTTCCAACATACAAGATAACAACAAGCTAAACACCCCGCCAACTAAACTGGAGAATATTTGTTGACCGATTAGGTATAGCTCCATGAGGCTGTTAGCCAAAACCAAGCTTACTAAACTTGAGTTTACCACTCAGTTATTAGAAATTTAAAATTCACCACGACCTCTTTTTCATTTTACTTGTCTGGTGAAACTGACTGGTTTTACTTTGATCACTCGTGGGTTACTTCACTTCGACCACTAGTCAGCTTGACCTCTTCGACCACCAGGCTTGACCACTTCGACCACTAGTCGATTTTACCACTTTGACCTTGTCGGTTCACTTACTTTGGTTTGGTTTTAGTCAGAATTTACAAATGATATTTCTTAGTCTAAAATTACAAATGTTTTTCACCTGTGAGTAACATGAAGTAAAAAATGACACGTTAACAATTCAATAGAACTATAAAAACATATAACCAAATATTTAGGAAGACTTGTGTCAACCACTCTGCTGTAAAACCTAGAACTTTAAGGGGGTGAGAAATAAGGTAATACAAACTTGTCGGCTCTCCCACTGATCCAAACTTGTCTGCTCACCAAGTGATCCTTTTACAAAACTTCGACTCTTCGACAGAATCACACACACACAGAAGCTTGAGCTTCAATTTCACACTCTCTGCTCAGAGTTCTCTCTTTTTCTCACCTAGAGTTCCTCTGTCTAACTTGATTTACAATCTTCTTCTACTATTTATAGGAAACCTGAAAAATTGCTTCTATGTGAATCTACAGACTTGCCATTAATGGTTGTAATAACTATCTACCTACAAACTTAGCTTCGGAAATTAATTTGACTGGTTTATATTGATGAATCGTGGACTCTTCCCTCTTGTCATAGAGACCAACAAGATCTGGACTGATACGGACTCTGACAAGGTCGGGTAAGATCAGATACAGATCTACAAGTAATTAATTTTTCCAACATACAAGATAACAATAAGCTAAACACCCCACCAAATAAACTAGAGAATATTTGTTGACCGACTAGGTACAGCTCCATGAGGCTGTTAGCCAAAACCGAGCTTACTAAACTTGAGTTTACCACTCAGTTATTAGAAATTTAAAATTCACCACTACCTCTTTTTCATTTTACTTGTCTGGTGAAACCAACTGGTTTTACTTTGATCACTTGTGGGTTACTTCACTTCGACCACTAGTCGGCTTGACCTCTTCGACCACCAGGCTTGACCACTTCGACCACTAGTCTATTTTACCACTTCGACCTTGTCGGTTCACTTACTTTGGTTTGGTTTTAGATGGAATTTACAAATGATATTTCTTTGTCTAAAATTACAAATTTTTTTCACCTGTGAGTAACATGAAGTAAAAACCGACACATTAACAATTCAATAGAACTATAAAAACATATAACCAAATATTTAGGAAGACTTGTGTCGACCGCTCTGCCGTAAAACCTGGAACTTTAAGGGGGTGAGAAATAAGGTAATACAAACTTGTCAGCTCTCCCACTGATCCAAACTTGTCCGCTCACCGAGTGATCCTTTTATAGAATTTCGACTCTTCGATAGAATCAAACACACACAGAAGCTTGAGCTTCAATTTCACACTCTCTGCTTAGAGTTCTCTCTTTTTCTCACCTAGAGTTCCTCTGTCTAACTTGATTTACAATCTTCTTCTACTATTTATAGGAAACCTGAAAAATTGCTTCTACGTGAATCTACAGACTTGCCATTAATGGTTGTAATAACTATCTACCTACAAAATTAGCTTCGGAAATTAATTCGACTGGTTTATATTACTGAATCATGGACTCTTCCCTCTTGTCATAAAGACCAACAAGATCTGGACTGATACGGACTCTGACAAGGTCGGGTAAGATCAGATACAGATCTACGAGTAATTAATATTTCCAACATACAAGAGAACAACAGTGGCTCACTGTTTCATTTATTGCACCTAGCACAATCGTCTTAGGGAATGGATGAGATTCCGTTGAGCGTAGCGAGCCATCCATCATGTCACACTGTGACAAAAGAGACACACGCTTTTTGAACCAATACAAGATAGAGATATGCTTAAAACCCAATTGATCAGCTAACAACTAAAGGTGTACCAAAGTCGACCAAAGGGAGAGGAGAACATGATTTCATTAGCTAACAACTAAAGGTGTACGGTCAACCAAAGGGAGAGGAGAATAGGATTTCATTGAGCATAGCAAGACAACTCTAAACCTCAAGCCCTGAGCAGATTTAACTGCCTCCTCCTTAGCATTTAAGCAGGCCCCTCCCTCTATAAATGGGCGCAACTCACTCATCAACTTCCCTTTATTTAACCCCCTTAATACTAAGTCCTGACTTCTTAGCAAACTCATAAATAACAAAGCTTCCACCATTATAGCACTTGACAGAAATAAACATGCATTTTACCCTCTATACACACCATCGCAGTTCGTCGCACTTTCTTGATGGCCACCTCTATTCTTTTCGGCTTTATTGAAATAAAATGGAAATGGCTGTAAAAAACAATGTGAGATTCTCCTCTAATGACCTGGCCTTATCACCTGGTAAATCCTCATCGCTTGGTAAATTGACTAGTGGAAAGGTGTATTCTAAGTGGTTGGGTGGGAATAGATAAAGAAGTAAAAAACCCAAAGCTACCAGGCCTCCTCCTCTGTGAACCTAGCCTTTTATATAGTAATGGAAAGATGGCAAATTATCCTCTAAGAAGGTGGCCTTCTCAAACCACCTTTACCTAGCCATTTATTAGGGGTTGTATAACGGATAGTTTCTTAGTTTCAAAGCATCTTAACCCAGCCATGAAAATATAACAGTTGGCTCTGGTTTAGGTATTGCTTATAACTTTATACTGCTCCAAGATCTAAGACCTATATCACCGAAAACTTATCGTCAATGTAGTACTTAGATCTTCAATCAATTGAATTTATAGATTATGTAGCTTACTTTAATAAGGTAAATGTCCTCGGAAGTAGTTCAGAGACAGATATACTAAACCCTTTTTATGAAGAACTTGAGAAATTATATAGCCTAATTACATATATAATGAAGAAAAAACAGTTTATCGCATTGATAAAGGAAGAATGGAAACGAGAATAATGTTACATAGGGAAAAACCCAGTACCGATGGAAGGCAAGGTGCGAGAGTAAATAGCCAGCTACGATCCAGAGCACACAGATCCAGATCTACCTGTATGGGAAAATGAGAACCGTCAAATTGACTTCTGGTTTTGTCCATAACCTGTCATAAATTCTAATACTTTGGTAAGTTCTGACAAGATTTTGACACTCGAGGAAAAATAATATGGTACCATAGTGTTGGATTTAATGCTTTGGAGTGTGTTCGTTGAGTTTGGTAGCTATAAGCACTAGTGAGTAAGCTGCGAGTTTAAGACTCAACTCAGAAAAGTGTCACTCATTTCGAAGAGCAGTCTAGCTGTAGAACCTCAAATCAATGAAAATAGTGTTAACTATATGATCTATACAAACCAAACCAATCCAGTATGCTCGACGGCTGCAAGATAAAATTTACAAGGTAGATACTCAAAATCATATGTATTAATGTTAGTTCTTAGGAAGCCTAAGCTGGTGTGTACTATGCCCATGAAGATGGTGTTTAGAATAAAAATGCAAAGCAATTTAACATTCATAAATTTGCATAGAACATAAACTAAAAAGCATGAAAAATGTAGCTATAAGCACTAGTGAGTAAGCTGCGAGTTTAAGACTCAACTCAGAAAAGTGTCACTCATTTCGAAGAGCAGTCCAACTGCAGAACCTCAAATCAATGAAAATAGTGTAAACTATATGATCTATACAAACCAAACCAATCTAGTATGCTCGACGGCCGCAAGATAAAATTTACAAGGTAGATACTCAAAATCATGTGTATTAATGTTAGTGCTCAGGAATCCTAAGCTAGTGTGTACTATGCCCACGAAGATGGTGTTTAGAATAAAAATGAAAAGAAATTTGACATTCATAAATTTGCATAGAACATAAACTAAAAAGCATGAAAAATGTAGCTATAAGCACCAGTGAGTAAGCTACGAGTTTAAGACTCAACTCAGAAAAGTGTCACTCATTTCGAAGAGCAGTCCAGTTGCAGAACCTCAAATCAATGAAAATAGTGTTAATTATATGATCTATACAAACCAAACCAATCTAGTATGCTCGACGGCCGCAAGATAAAATTTACAAGGTAGATACTCAAAATCATGTGTATTAATGTTAGTGCACAGGAAACCTAAGCTAGTGTGTGTTGTGCCCACAAAGATGGTGTTTAGAATAAAAATGCAAAGCAATTTGACATTCATAAATTTCCATAGAACATAAACTAAAAAGCATGAAAAATACAAAACTATCATCGAATTTCCTTTTGACACGCAGAGTAAATTTGAAATTCCAAACCTGGTCCTGAGTTAGAATACAAAACAAAGTAAATAGAGAAATAAGATATGGTGGCATAATCAAAAGGTGGAATCAATAAATTTACCATAGCCGGTCAAATTGACAGGACACAGAGACCGGTCAAGAAGCCACAAGCATCTCTTCCACTTAAATAACCATAATAGCGCATTTATTTGGTTCCAGTCCCATAACAAGTAGTTACAAGTCCTGAGTAAGATCTTGCTCCTACTGCATTTATTCCGAGCATTGGTGATTGTTTTTCCATGGTGTGTACCTATTTTCTTTGTTGCTAACTTTCCGTGCAAGAGTATGGACCATACCGGTATTGGTTACTTCAGTTAGATCATGCCAGACAAGGTCCACAACTAGCCTATCTGTTTGAGTTCTGTCGGTGCAATTACAAACACCACTTCTTATAGACTCATACATGTAGGTGAGTACTATCCACCCCACTCCAGACTCTTTAAGAGTTTGTAGGGTATACCATGTCATTGCATACATCCACCATCAACAACATCCATCCAACATCAACACATGGAGACATATCACGACATACATCCAGCATCAGCGGCATCCATCCAGCATCAGCCACCATCCACCACATTCTGCGTTTACCTTCCCTCAGTTGTGATGTGAGGCAGGTTGATATGACGGTGCCCTGATATGACTGCATGGTGTCAACATTTACTCATTCCCAATCTGCCCAGATCCACAGGTCTAGATCTGTGTATCTCTCCAAGTAGGCACCATTACTCCATACTCATGGATTTGTCAAACTTTTTTCCTTTCTCTGAGAAATCGAACTCTCCGAGTTGTGAACTAGTCCAACTAGATTTGCAGGTATCTCGGATTATCCTGAAACTCTCGTATTGCTCTCCAAACCAATTTGTGCTCTGCTTTACTGTTGCGATGGCTGAAAATTCCGTGTTTTAATAAAAATTTGGTTTATTGTGTGACAAATAACGTCCAGGTGGAGTTAATATGACAGTCATCTTCCTCTACCAAGATATTTTACATTCCTTTTGTCTCAATTTGATGACCATCGAGGCTAGTATTATGCCCAGACCTCTCCATGGATAACAGCCAAAGCCTTCCATTTTCCAATACCCAGATTTCGCAGTTTTCCCAACAATCTATAGCCTACTAACTTTTTGTTGGGTTCATCGGGAAAGGCTATGCTTGCAAGCTTGTCTGTGTAATATCATTGTCCGTGGTCATTTTTTTAGATTTCTGTGATTTGACTCCTATTCGAAAGAAAAAAAATAATACACACTGATATATTTCCATCTAACCCTTTGTGTATTGCAAAGTTTTACATTGCATAATTGCTCTACTGTGTTAATTCACAATGATATTGGGTGACCTAAGTTGTGTAATCTGATCTTTGAAGGATCAAATGCCCATATGGTACCATTGTAGTTCTCAGGCAAATGACATGCCCATTCATAAACACCCTTTGTAGATTGTTTGCAAACAAGAACACCGGGTTGAATACATAATGTAATATTTTTTGTTAAAGATAAAATAGTAGCTCCTTGCCCGAAAAAGTAACTGAACACGTCCAGAAATGACTGTGCCAGTTCTGAGTTCTGGTTGCTTTTATTTATTTCTCCATCTCAGATTTCAAATTCATTGTCAACTTTTCCAAAGTATGTATTGACAGACTCTTTGTATGTACAATTTTTTATGACTCTTTGTATGTAATATTTCTAGCGATGATTGAATCTAGGAAGACCCACCAACAATGAGTGTCTCCTCTCTCGTCTTTTATTGTTTTCTCACTCCTTTGAAGTTGGCAGGCGACCACCTAAAGTCATATTGACAACAAACTCTGAGCAAGATACAGATGACTTGCAGAGTCCACCAAGCCAATATGATGCTAACCAGTCCTCATACAATGATGTAGGAAAATCCAACTCAGATTTCATTGACTGATGAGTCAACATTCCATGTAATTACTTCTAGAAGATAGGGTTTACTATTAGATAGATAGGATTAGTTTTATATTATAATAAGTGGAAATTTTCCATTATTCTCCTTGAACACTGCAAGGAATTCTTCAAGGATTAATTTTTGTTGATAGGATTTTATTAGTTGTTTAGATCCAATCTATTAGGATCTGGTAGGTTTGCAGTGTGTTATAAAGTGAATTGAATGTAGAAGACAGAGGATGAGTGGATGAGTGAAAAGTGTGTGGAGTGCAAAGAGCATAGAGCATAGAGTGTGTGTTTATGAGTGGTTTATTGAATTAAGAACAGGGTTTTTATACTTTGCATAGGTTTGCTTATTTGATGTCTTCTTTTCAATAGCTAGGAGTATGATTTTTAAATTCTCTACGCGTATGAATCTGATAGTCTGAGAAATCCAAAAGGTTTGTATGTAGAGTATGCAGAATAAATTGATCGATGCACTGATCAATTTACTTGTAAAATATCTCAGAGTTAAAGATCCGTATCTTAGACAGATCAATGGTCGTAATTGAATTTCACAAATAGAAGATGTGCGATTTAAACCTAAACCAATCGCCCAGATAACTTAAGATCGTGCGATGGAGATAGATCTTGGAGAATATCAACGGTCATAGTTAATTTCCATAGAAACGAGATGTAGATCCATAAAGTTAGATTGTGATCCACATCTCGAGACAGATCAACAATCGATGGCGAATCTGCAAGGATCGACAGTGCGAAAGACTGGAGTGCAGAAACCAGGAAAGTGGAAAAGTGCAGAAACCCAAGTTTTGAAAGTTGACAAGCCGAGTTCTACAACCTGAACCAGAAATGTGGAAAAGTGCAGAAACCCAGTTTTGAAAACTTGATAAGCTGAGTTCCGTAACTCGCTAAATTGCAGAAGGAGTTGTTTGGCCTGCTAAAGTTCAGAAATCGAAAAAGTTGAAATTTGCGGAGGTTCAATTTTGAAAAGTTGAGTAACCGAAACTAGAAATACGCTAGTTTGCAGAAAGGTAAGAATCGCAAACCAAGCTAGCATAAATGGTATTTGGAGACTGATTGGAGGAAACCAGTCTACGAAAAGGAGGTTAGACAGTTCTCCAAGCTATTTAACAGAAATTTAAGGTCTGTTAGTTTTCAATGCTCTCGATTTTGAGGTCTGTAAATGAACAGTGCCATCATACTGTCACTCCAAATTAGTTACAGACAAAAAAAGTTAATAGTAGATCATTTTTTATTAAATACATTGCTTATTTCCTTATGTATTATACTTCAAAACAACTCAAAGATTCTAAATTTGCAATCCTCGTTACTTTTAGTAAATGAAATACAAAGATGAAAAATATAAATTAAAAAACTTGAATATATATGATTACTAAATAAGTTGATATGAAAATGGGATTTAAAATAAATATCTACAATACCTATTAACAAAATGGGCCAGCAAAATGTACATATGTTTGGTACAACACATGTGAAAAAATCTAAATGCATCGTATTGATTGAGATTAAAATATGTATGTTTGATAGTGTTTTCAACAATTTATTATGGAGCTTCAAGAGGGAGAATTGGATTTCAAGGTAGTTAAAAGACCTGGTCTACATCCACTCCATTATTGTATGATTGGTATATGCAAGAGTAAATATGCTATCAATTCTATTGATGCATTGAATAAACATCGACAACGTCTCCATCAACTTGGTCCAATTCCACCTCAAAAGGGTCATCTATGTTCTCATGATTCGCATTGGCCAAAAAAAGATCCTAAAAATGTTAAAAAAAATAATGAGCTAAGGAGCTTTACGGTTGAGTTTCGCATGGAAATGGCTCTCAATTTAGCTTAAGAAGACATCTATTACAACTGGACATATGTAAAGAAGTATCCTCATATTCAAGCTTCATAATCTACTTTCATCTTATCTAGTTTTATAAATATTAATTATGTTACTAATTTTATTAATAGAAAGTGAATTATGAACACGAGTTAAGTAGTGAGGCCCTCGAAAGAATTGCTCAACACGTAGATGCCTATAAATCAAAGGAAACCAAAAGACATGACGACACATAAAAAAGGATTGAAATGAAAAAATGTTCAATGAGTTAGATTGTTCTAATGAAGGGTCATCTTCAACCATATGCACCAATGATGGTGCATGCAATGATTATGATAATGAGGTAAGTGTCATTATTTTTATATGATATTTCAATAATTTTTTTTTTAATTTATTTTAATGTTGATATGACTTGTATATAAAGTTGTAGTGTTAACATGAGTACACATTATATATATTTGTATAGAATCGGAGAAGAAAAATACCCATGAAGTGCAATAAATAGTGGAAACATTCAGTGGATTGGATCTAGATGATGAATGCTCATCTTCTATTATGGAAGGCACTAGTAATGCATCCCATGAGCATATAATTGAAGTAAGTATACTATTATTGTTTTTTACCACGTTATAAAATTTATAACATGGATCATGTTAAACTCATTTGTACATGCATATCATTATATAGGATTATGTAGAGAAAGCCAAACAACCTTCAAAAAATCCTATTTCTGGAGAGCAAGATAGTAAGAAGACAATGGCATGTGACATGAATGTAAGTATATTTATTTTCCTTAGCATACTTTTAATTCTCATAGAAAAAATGTATAGTTATTGTTTTTTGTATCCTTTTATTTTTTAAGTATTTACTAAACTCATATATATTATGTATATATAATGAAATTGTTGATGTATATGTAACTTCAGAATGCATTCACTTGTATTTCTTATGTATTGTAACCCGATGTTTATTCCGAGATGTATTTGTAATGTACTTGAGTCATGTCATGCCCCGATGTTCCTATTGGGAGTTTCTATAATGTAAACAAGTCATGTCAAGTCATTGTGGGTAACCCTCCTATTGGTCAAGGGTTAAAGTCCCCGTAGTTGTGGGTCCCTAGGGTTATTAGACTATCCTAGAGAAGTTGACCCTAAGTGAGTCATTGTAAGTCTAAGTAATAGTCCCCACCATTGTGTTAAGGATAACCCTCCATGTTGGTCGGAGGAGGCAAAGTCCCCACAAGTTGTGGGGCACTAGGGTTATTAGACACTCCTAGAGCTGTTGGCTCTAGTAAGTAATTGTTAAGTGAGGATAACATGTTGGAGTGGCTTTCAAGTGAACGAAAGAATATAAATAGAGAGTGAGCCTCTCTATTTATCACACACACACTCACTCATTGGGGCGCATGAGTGAGAGGAGAAGTTGCTAGGACAAGAGAGAGACTGCTGTCGTCAGGAGATCATCTTTATGTTTTCAGGTTTTACTTTTGGTGCTGATTTTATCTTTGAGGAAGTTGAGGGGTTTTCTCCTTTATGGTTTCCTCGAGGAAAATTCTTTGTGTCTCTTGTCTCTTATGTTTTATTGCTGTGCATGTTATTCTCTCAGTTAAAGATCCTAAGATCATAATGCTAGCTTGAATGATAAAAATCTAACATGGTCTCAGAGCTAACCTGAGAAGAAGACATTGTGCAGTTGCAGAAGCTATGGCTTCTTACTTTTTGGGTCTCTCTCCACAATCCATCAGAAAAAGTATGCTAGGATGACTCTCCATTGAAGGGCACATCTTTCTGTCGAAGCAGAATTCGATTATGAGCATTTTCAATGTTTTGTGCGAGAAATTAGGGCTTCTTACAGAAGAGGAATTTTTGAGTGAGCCTGGCATAGGATTTCTCTCCTTATCAAAATCAAAGTTTAGAGACCTGGATCAATATTTTTGGTTGGGTGAAACTCTAGGAAAGTCAAACCCTAGTTTGACCTCGAGCTAGAAAAACCCTAAATACTAAAACTGATAAGTTTTGGTACATTCTCTATATCGTGGGATTGGCGAAGGATTAGGAGCTGAAAATTGCAGAGGCCGAAGATAAAACCATGATGTACACTATTTCCAAACTTCTGCCTTCGATTCGCTATATTCTGGGAGATATGATCCCTGCAAGTTAGGGTTCTAGCCTCTTCCAGAATTCATCCCTAAACAAGACACCTGGGGAGAATTTCTATATCTTGGGCTACATAGGTCTAAATGAGATTTATGAAGCTTTTCCAGAACGAACATAGACTGTACTTTTTGTTGTCCAAAGTTCAGACATAGAAGATGAAATAGTGACACATGGCAATCCGTACAACTTCGCTGTTATGAACAGTCCTGTAACAGGTCACCTTGAGAAAATGATTATAAGTCCCAATTGGTGAAACAAATCCTGATGACACATGTGGTGTTGGAACAGGGACATGCAAGGCTACTTCAGTGCAAAGTTTTAGACATATAGGAGTAGTAATTTCAGAGATACCACAGAAACAGTAACAGACATTTCTGCAGAAGAAATTGGAAAACTAGGGCTTCCTGTTCCGGGAGCTTCTCTCCACCGTTTTTAGAAAAGGAGTACATTGGAAAGCTCAAATTGAAGATATCTATCTTTATATCCAATCATATTTGAAATATTTCAAGTTTTTAAAATTATGGTTTCTCTGACAAACCCTAGATTAGCTAGCTCCGGAACCAAGACTGACACCTCAAATCGGTAAGATCTACTCTTTTTCTATTTTCATTTGAGGTTCTCATTTCAAAGTGATCTATCACATCAGCTTGATGATAAGCTTGGTGAATTTGACAACTTCCAAGCATGGAAGTATATGATCTCTCTGAAGAAAATGAATTGGACACCCACATGAGTGGAAAGGTTCCAGTTCCAGAGGGAGATGAGGCTCAAAGCCTTACAGAAGAAGAACTTGGTCAAGGCCAAGAAGATCATTGCTGATTCAGTCATGGATCAACTTGTACCACAAGTGTCTTCCCTAAAGACACCAAAAGAGATGTTTGATTCCTTGACTAAGCTATTTGAAGGGAAGAACATAAATTAGAATATGACCTCAAGAAACTAGTTGAAGAATGTGAAGATCTAGAATGTAGAATCAAAGAACAAATTTGAAGCGGTAAAAGAAGAAGTGAAGAATGCAAGAGTGGTGATAGCCACCTTGAATGGCCTCCCATGATCATGGGATTCATTCATTCAAGGAATGTGTGCCGAAGGGAAGTGATTACTTTTAGTAGACTCTGGGAAGAGTGCACATAAGAAGAAGAAGCTCGACTCATAATAAGAGAAGAGAAGATGGGAGAAATTGAATATCAAGCTCTCACCATCCAAAGAAGATCCCTCAAGCGATGAGGAATATGAAGAACTCAACTCTTGAAGAACCTCTTATCCATCTTAGCATTTGGATAAGAAATGATGCTATTATGAATGAAGAAGATGATGAAGTTGAAGGCTCAAGAAGGAGTCTGCCCACGAAAGAAATAAAGATAAGTATTCAATTGTCATTTCATGATATTGTTTTGTTACATTTGTTTATATTCAGTTGATGTATTATGCATGATAGAATGTTTGAATTAATGACAGTATACTACTAATATGCATGTGATGGGTAAGTAGCTCATGGTGCTATACAACTCTCCATTGCTACTTATCTAGAATGAAACCTCTTTGCTGACATATTGGATTAGTGCACAATCTCAATATTGTCTTGGTAGAGATGGAAGGCATCTAGAAAGTTTCCGTGAGATATGGATGATTGTTGTATTGGATAAAGTAGTTGCATGATCATATATTTATGCATAAGAATTTTTCATTATGAATATACCTTATGAAATATTTCTAACCATACAACTGATGCATTTGAATTGTAGGAAAGATCGCGTAAAATCGCCTACAAGCAAAGAAGGATGAGACTTGTTCTGAAGAACAAGTGATGACTGTTCAAGATGAAGAATAATATGACGAATGCAACGACATCATTGATGCAGAACCTTCCAGCTATGAAGAAGTAACCAAGAAGAAAGGGAAGACCAGTTCAAGAAGAATGATGTCTAGGATGCGATATCGATGCATGAAGGGAAGTTCGTAGTTCCATCATACAGTAGATGGAAACATTGTGGGATACAAGGCAAGATTCGTAGCACGAGGCTTCTCACGAAAAGAAGGCATAGACTACAAAGAGACATTTGCAGCCAGTGGGAGTTGAAGCACATACATGATGAGCTTGATGAATATCTTAACCTTTTCTACAAGGTTGAAGATGAAAGTCTATACTCTAGATGGATACGTAGAATATTAGTAGCACAGGAAGCTACTTGTCACTCCGGTACAAAATGTTTCAGTGCATAGAGTACAGAAGACAGAGGGAGTATGATGCTCCGCTTCAGAGGGAGTGACTATAGAATATCCTAAGTTTCTACATGGTATGACAGGATGGATAGATTACTGATGACTCTAGGCTTTACTGAGAGTAAACTGGATTCCAACCTTTGCTTAAAGGTTGAAGCCGAAATACTAGTGATGCTCCTGTTATGTGTCGATGCACTATTTTCTAGGCATGGAGGTGTGGCAGAATGCAGATGGAATCTTCCTCGGACAAGGGAAGTATCCAGTAGAGATCCTGAAGAGGTTTAGGATGATGGACGGCAAGGCCATGACCACACCTATGACATTGAACATGAAGCTATTGAGTGATGCTTCATCAGATATGATTTATGCCATGATGTATCGTCAAATGATCTATTCCTTGATGTACTTGATGAATACGAGACCAGATATTTGCTTTGCTGTGAACACATTGAGACGTGTTCACCTGATTGTTGCAAAGCATGCAGTGAAGTACCTGAAGGGTGCAGTTGAGTATGGGCTCAAGTATGAGGCAAGTCATAATATTAACCTGGAGGGTTATGTGAATTCGTATTGGGCAAGCATTTCCATTGATAGGAAGAGCACTTCAAGGCGCTACTTCATTATGGGATCAAGTATGATCTCTTGGTTTGGAAAGATGGAATCCTGGATGGTTCTAAGTATATCTAAGGAAAAAGATGTTGCCACTTGTTATTTGGGAGAAAGGAGCAGTGAAGCTCTAGTATGTAATCCAGATCAAGATCTCTTGAAAGAAGGAGTTCTAGCATAGTCAGTGAGACAGGTTGTCTGAGCATAAATCCTGGAAAAGCTCGTAGGTTGATCAGATGTAAACAGACCTATAGGTTTCCCTCGGATGTAATCGGTCCTGGTGAAGCTCGCAGGTCATCTGTCAAAACCCCAAATTTACTGAAAAATTTAAATTTTTTAAAATACAGATAATATCCAATAATGCAGTCAGCTAACTGCTTTAATTAGTTTTATGTTATTGATTTTATAATCTGAAATATCTATTTGATTATGTTTATCTTATAGAATAATTCTTTTTCAATTTAATGACTTATTTTTCTTTGCGACAACAAGGTGGAACTGTCTTGGTATTCTAGGGCTTACTTAGCTTTTGAGCTAACGCAGAAAGTTTACCTGATCTCACAGATTTACAGGTAAGAAAGATTCGGTGCTTCTTGTCAATAATCATAAAGTATGCAAATATACGTTCATTGCAAATAATATCTCAGTAAAAGAATATATATGTTGTTTCAATTTCAAATACTTTTATGAGGTAAAACCATTAGATTGTTATTCTTTTTAAAGATGCCATAGAAACGAGATTCAGTCCTAACAGTATTGGTGACAGTTGCTCTCTCTTTCTAGTTTGTAATTTATAATTAATGCGATCTAACCTCTTCAATGTTTATCAATGTTTACCAAAATCATTATGTGTAAACGCCTTAAATTTATCCTTACACGCAGGTTAAAGATGGCGGGGTTTTACGCTAAGCGTTTATCTTAAATTGTGATCATAAACAATTTACATCATGACAAATTTTGGTTACTTCTTGTGATATGAAAGTAATGCACAATAGTTAATGATTTTTTGTACTATTATTCCATCTTCCAAAGATTTGAAACTTAAAGGAATTATATCATTATTACATACTGCTATCAAAAGGATTAAAAGGATTAAGTTAGTGTCGATGAACTAAGTTCTTTTACACCTAACTTACTTGGAATATTTTGTCTAGTTATTTTTATTAATTCATCAAAATTCCAATGACAAGCCCGATAATTACTAT
The DNA here is from genome assembly GCA_001517045.1 of Pseudotsuga menziesii. Lineage (NCBI taxonomy): Eukaryota > Viridiplantae > Streptophyta > Pinopsida > Pinales > Pinaceae > Pseudotsuga > Pseudotsuga menziesii. The sequence continues at coordinate 24,604 of LPNX011167236.1, read as the reverse complement.
AGGGCTTAGCATTCTCATTGCAAACTTTAATAGTTTAATAATTAAATACTCAAAGGCATAACTAGAATCAAGCTAGCAAGAAGGGTATCTTATCATAAATAAATTTTATGAATTTTTTTATAAATATTAAAATGGCATAACCTTCGATAGATTTATAATCGTTTGATTGAATGAATACCATGTTTGCATAAATGATGGGTCGTAGTATTGACCACGCCCTTGATAATTTTATGGCCTAACTTTTATATTAATGTTTCTTTTGTTTACAATATAGTGTGCATGCTTGGTTGAATTCGGGAGTATCGAACCTTGTAGAACCTTCACACCACCGTATGATTGGAATGAAAAATCATTTTGTTGATGATACGCCGAAACTATTGAGATTACCCACTGCATGCAAATAATTTTGATTGTGTACGTGGACTCATCATAGCCAAGCATTGTGAAGTTAAAAAGCACTTGTGAACCCTAAACTTGTTATTCCCTCCATTGTTTTCGGCCTCCGGCTGCTCTGCTACTGTGTTTTTGACCGCCCCGTCACTCTGCAACTAGTTACTGATAGTCTCCCAGCTTGTTTCTTTGTCTCTTGCACCTCGTGAGCTCGCCCTGAATGCTCGATGGAGAAGAGCAGTAACAAAATTGTTCGCTGCTTGGGATGGGTTGGTTGTTTTCCTCTGGGGTTTCACCTTCATGGCTAGCTCATTTCAGTATTCACCAGACTGTAAAAGTCTCATTCATCTGTGGCCCAATAGTGAGAGCCGTGGTTTCGCATCTTGAGAGTTGTTGGGTCTTAGGGTTTCATAGAAAAGTGGACTTTAGGTTGGGAAATAGTTGCGGCCCAAGCGTTTATACTTGCTTGGCTTGTCGTTCCATCTCTTGGCCGTCGTTGGTCATTGCTGCATTGGTAACCTCCATTTTTCCTGTGACAGAAGGATTTGTTCCTCCTTGCATTGGTAGCTGCACTACTGTTTGTGGGTGGTTACGTTTCAATGAAGTTTTAGGTAAGAACTATTATTGGTATCTTTTTTTCTTTACACTTCTGTTTTGTTACATATCTGTTTATATAAATGCAAAGTCTTACGATATCGTGGGTGTTGTTACACAGGTGATGACTTGTCCTTTTGTGTGGTTGGTGCAAGGCTGGGACAACTGCTTGCTCATGGGTAAGCCTTGGATATCCCATGACAGCTCGTCCTTGTGCAGTTCCTTATGGGACATTTGATGGTTGGTCGCCGTGGCCTGCAAAACCCTTGTGGTTTTGGTTTACTTGGGTTAACTTGGTTCCCTGTTTTTGTTGATGATAAACCCTTGCTTTATGCGAGGCTTCCGGCTTAGGCCGTGACCTGTAAGTTTTGATTTTGCTTCTAGTTTTTGTGTATAAAATGTATAAATGAGGGAAGCCGGTAAAGCCATACTCTGTTAACTCTTAGAATCCAAGAGGCATTAGAAAGGAGCTTAAACTCTTTTGTTTGATACCTCTGTTGTAAATATTGATACAATAGGGTTTTACCCTAACTTGGCGATGTGAAGATGTATTTACTGTTTTTAAATCATCTTTTATTTACAATATAATATTGTAATTTATTCTGTTATTACTTATATTATATAATGGGTTATTAAGCTCGGTGAATCGAGCATGTCTATGTTCTGTTAATTTATTTCCTGCAAGTTATTACATTAAAATTTAGTCTGTAAATTATTTTAAATATTATCTATTTACCTTATTTTCCTCTGTTCTAATAAGGTTTTAAATATTATTTTATATTGGTTAACTTTCAGGAGGAAAGCAAGTAATTTAATGTTTTTGAGTTGTACTTATGTAACTGTATAGTTACATCTTTAAGTACAAAGTTATGTTTACTTGATACTTATTATAATGTTATAAGAATTGTTACTATACTTACAAGAAAATATTGTTCCTATAATTATATACATTATCTTTATACTTAGTCTATTTATGATGTGTATAGATGGGAAAATATTTTTTGTTATATTCTTATGCTTTCTATACTAAATAATTTATAAAGAAGTTCCTTCTGTATTCTATATTACCCTATTTATATTATAACATTAGTATTTATAAAATAAGGGAAATAACAAATTAACTGTGTTTCTTTCTCTAAATAAATAGTAGTGTTTGTTTAAATTCTATAAGAGACGGGTTAGTAGCTGTAGAACTTGCTTAAGTTCAGCTGGATAAGATGAATGAATTATTTGCATTATCAGTCATAAATAAAATCTTAAACCAACTAGTTTTATCTTTAGAATTAAATCAAGGTTTTTATATCCTTACTCACAATTTGGTTGCTATAATTACAGTAGTTATTTAGCCTAAATAGGAAAAGCAATGAACTGTAAAGCTGAAAGGCATTTTTATTTAACCTAATACTACACATTTTAACTATTATCTTCTTTTCCTTTTGTTTCAAAGTAGATATAAAGATTACGAANGAACTGTAAAGCTGAAAGGCATTTTTATTTAACCTAATACTACACATTTTAACTATTATCTTCTTTTCCTTTTGTTTCAAAGTAGATATAAAGATTACGGAAGTGAATACTGTATAGAGAACTATTTCATCTACCAAAACATACTACTGTTAGTGTAATGATATAACTTCCTTTCCTTTTCTAATAATCTAACATTCACAGTCTAGGTCTAACACTACTCTATGTACAAAATAATATTTCTTCTAATAACAAATATCTTAATAAAAGAAAACATTCTAGTATTCAAGCTAACATCTTATTTTAAATTTACATCATACTGTATTCATTTAAAAACGCCACCTGTGCTAGAGTACGATCTGGATTACTCCAGATGGGGAAAAACATAGGTAGGATTTATTTTTGATCAAGAATAAGTTCATTACTAAACAAGCTAAGATATTCTATCCTCTAAGTTTACATCATAGCCTGAAAATGCATCATTCACTCACACAAAGATATTAACATAGAAATTAGTAGATAGTAGAACCTGTTCTTAAAGTTGGTCGACAACAGCAATGGGAGGCCGTTCCTCCCTACCAACTCCTGGAGAGCTCTCAAACAACGACTCCTTAGGACCCCTGAGCCTGCTTTGGTCTCCCTGGTTGGAACTAGGTGAAGCAAATAACCAAGTACTACTCCTGAGACTCAATACCAATCTTGAACTCGTCAATCAAATCTCTTGGCTAAGAAGCTGTATTAGATCAAGTTCCTGTATCCTTCAAAACACCTTCCTTACAGTTTCCCTTTTCCCAATGAATTCCTTGAAGTGCATTCTCCCTGAATGATTCTTCTCCTGGAAAATATATGAGCAGCCTCAGCTCTCTACATTGGGAATTTTTAAAAGATTTCCTAGGTCTTTTTGGGTTAGTTGTCATTAATTGAGCCACCTGCTCTGATCCCACTTTCTTGGGGGATCATGACCCCAAATGTAGGGAAGTTGCCACCTGCAACATAGGAAGTGTTTGAGGATGCTGCCACTTGTCTTTTTTCTCTCCACCTAGTTCCTTCCACCAGTTTGACCAGTAACACTCTTATTAACAGTTCTCCTAAGCTGTTGTCTCCACTTTTATTTATTTAAAATAAAATATTCAGAATTACATTCCACATCTTTTGACTCTGTCGAGTCATCAATTTCAGCTTAGCATTAAATTTAACATAATGTCTTAGGAATCAATTTAAAACAAATAACATAATTTTACAAAATTGGGGCATGTGACATCATCCTTGGATGTAATCATCCCTGATGTGATTCTATGCTAGAAATGGCCAAAGTGAATTTTGAGTACTTCAGGGAGAAGCTTGGTGTTCTCCATATCGAGGTTCCCTCCAAGGGGAAATGATGAGACTTAAAGCCATTTTGACGAGTAGGTCAGATGTAAGGGCTAAGCCATTCTATCATGGTGAGAGGATTGGTTCCTTGCATGTCATATATGAGTGCTGAGCCATTCTGATATGACTGTAGGATTGGTTCCTACATGATCAGATATAAGGGCTATTGCCATTCTTGTAATGGAGCTGCCTGGTGAGTTACCAGGAATACTTGGTCTTGGACTGAGGGCATTTCTGATATGATTGTAAGACGTAGTATTACATGATCAGATGTGAGCGCATTTCCATTCTAATGTGATTGAGGGATGTGTTCCCACTTGATCAAATATAAGGGTTGTTTCCATTCTGTCATGGTGAGAGGATTGCTTCCTTCCATGTCAGATGTGAGTGTTGGCCATTCTGATGTAGGATTAGTTCCTACATAGATGTAAGGGCTACCACCTATATGACAAGTAGGTAAGATGTGAGTGCTGGCCATTCTGACAAGTAGGTCAGATGTAAGGGCTACTGCCATTCTCTGAATGGAGGCACATGGTCAGTTACTAGGAACCCTCAGTGTAGGACTGAGCGCCTTTATGACAAGTAGGTCAGATGTAAGTGCTATGCCTTTCTGACGAGTAGGCCAGATGTGAGTGCTGACCATTCCAATGAGTAGGTCAGATATAAGGGCTACCAAAGACCTACAAGGAGGTAGGCCTACAACCAGCATGGAAAATGGTTGGCTCTGTAGAACTTCTTATGATGAGAAGAATCATGAGATAGCACCTATGATGTTGACCCAGTGATGATCCAGATCGAGTGATGATCTAGATCCAGTGATGGTGATCCAGTAGAGATGATCTAGATCGAGTGATGATCCAGATCCAGCAGTGATAATCCAGATCGAGTGATGATCCAGATCCAGCAGTGATGATCCAGATTGAGTGATGATCCAGATCCAGTGATGATGTCCTCGAGATGATCCAGATCCAGTGGAGATGATCCAGATCCAGTGATGATCTATATCCAATGATGATGATCCAGATCGAGTGATGATCTAGATCCAGTGATGTTGATCTAGCAGAGATGATCTAGATCAAGTGATGATCTAGATCCAGTGATGTTGATCCAGTAGAGATGATCCAGATTGAGTGATGATGATCCAGATCGAGTGATGATCTAGATCCATATGATGATGACTTGAAGATAAAGATGACCTGAAGATGAAGATGAATTATAGATGACGAGAACTCAATGATGATCCATGTGATATAGAGAAGAAGACTTGTCCTAATAAATTATGTCAAGAGAATACCTTTCTAGTTAAGAGGGAGTGTTGATGTATATTTAACTTTAGAATTTATTCACTTGTATTTTTTTTGTATTGTAACCTGATGTTTATTTTGGGATGTATTTGTAATGTACTTGAGTCATGTCATGCCTTGATGTTCCTATTGGGAGTTTCTATAATGTAAACAAGTCATGTCAAGTCATTGTGGGTAACCCTCCTATTGGTCAAGGGTTAAAGTCCCCGCAATTGTGGGGCCCTAGGGTTATTAGACTATGCTATAGAAGTCAACCCTAGGTGAGTCATTGTAATTTGGGGCAATAGTCCCCACCATTATGTTAAGGATAACCCTCCTTGTTGGTCGGAGGAGGCAAAGTTCCCACAAGTTGTGGGGTACTAGGGTTATTAGACACTCCTAGAGATGTCGGCTCTAGTAAGTAATTGAGAAGTGAGGCCGACATGTTGGAGTGGCTTTCAAGTGAATGAAAGAATATAAATAGAGAGTGAGATTCTCTATTTATCACACACACACTCAGTCATTGGGGCGCATGAGTGAGAGGAGAAGTTGTTGGGACAAGAGAGAGATTTCTACTGTCAGGAGATCATCTTTATGTTTTCAGGTTTTACTTTTGGTGCTGATTCTATCTCTGAGGAAGTTGCGGGGTTTTCTCCTTTATTGTTTCCCCAAGGAAAATTATTTGTGTCTCTTGTCTCTTGTGTTTTATTGCTGTGCATGTTATTCTCTCAGTTAAAGATCCTAAGATCATAATGCTAGCTTGAATGATAAAAATATAACATAAATTATGTAGGGTTTTATAGAAGATTGTTTTCAAAGTGATACACAATTAGATGACACACATGACACACCTCATATGCAAGTCACTAGTGATTCAAGAGTGAGTAAAGATTTTTGATTCATTTCAGAATTTTATATTCAATTATTGAAGTGTTGTTATAAGTGGATTACTTAATATTTGAGATTTATTATGTTTGCTTACAATTTTTTTTTATTGTATAGTTAAATGCAGAAACTCTTGCTCCAGAAGAAAGAGCCATAAGCCATATGCAATCCAATTACATTGGTAGATAAAATCCTATAAGAATAGGTGCTATTCATTGAAATAATCAATGTAAAAAATAGAATAGTTGTATTAACTAATATTTTTAAATATTTAAATAGTATTTTTAATAACTGACCAATTTTTAGGTGAAACAGAGGAGGAGCGACCGAACCCTAGCTGCCGCCATGGCGTTCATCTCTGGTTCTGCTCTCTCTTCTCCTGGTTTTTCATCGTTGGCATGCTCGATGCATCCTGGAGTCATGCTGAGGACCGCTCTCATTTGTGATAGGTCAGAGCTTTCATTGCAGAACATGGAGGCTGCTGATTACACAATGGCCAAACAGAATGAAGATGCTCAAACTGGAACGAACGATTGTAATATTGAGGATACAGAATACTCTTTCAATAGCCATTATAGGCCTGCGCCCCTGCTTCCTGTTGTTTACGGGGACAGGGTGGGCTCTAATAGCTATCAAATCTTCATAAATCTGCCTACTGGGAATTCGATCTTGGTTTGGGTAAATGTTCTTGATTCAGTGGAGGCATTTCGGGATAGTCTAGCAAGCCGCGTGGGTTATCCAGCATCCGTCTTCTATCTTGTACATGTAGGAAAACCGATGCAGGACTCTTTAAATTTATCAAATTTCCAAGAATTGCTCCATTTCTCTGTTGCTTCAGTTGAGGGGGGGCGCCGATGGCAAACAAATGGGATCCTTCCCTTCACACAAAGGAACTGGTCCTTCATCTTACAAAGATGCATCCCAATCAAAGGGGCCACAGACAGAGGTGACCTCTACATTTCATCCCAGCTCATACATTGTGGAAAAACTGGAATCCACACCAGTTCTGGAGATAAAAAACGAACAGGTAAAAGGACTTTTTAGTTCTTTACAAGCTGAAGAAGTTATTTGTAGGTTTAATGGGTTTTGGCCCAAATCACACGATCTTCATGCTTGGATCTTCCAAAACTGGTCAACTAATTGCCAGATTTTACTATGCTCAAAAGGTTTCTTTATAGTTCAGTTCGATTCTCCGGATGAGTACCAGAAGGTATTATTGCAGGGACCTTGGTTTTGGGGGCGAGCTGGGCTCTTCATAACCCCTTGGTTTCCAGAATTTGATGCTAATACTATGGTGGTTACAAAGATGCCGATATGGGTGCGATTACCAAATCTGCCTCTACCTTTTTGGCATCATTTAGTATAGGAAGACATAGGAAATCTTCTGGGAAGGTTCATCAAGAGTGACAATGAAAGGAAGGACAAGGGCTTATTTACATATGCCAGAATTTGTGTGGAGTTTGACCTCAGCAAAGGCCTCCCAGATAGATTACAGCTGAAACATGAATCCTTCACTTGGCTACAGAGTCTGGACTATGAAAATACAGCTTTCAGGTGCCGATTCTGCCATCTGACAGGTCATCTTCAAGATTCATGCCCACTTGCGAAAAAATTCCCAAAAAAGAAAAAGGGGCCGACGAAAAACAGAAAGAACTGGCAGGCAGATTATGTCTCATTTCCAGATGAGGAAGTTGGATGTGAGGAGGAAGAATAGCAAGATATGCAGAGAAACGAGGAAACATTGGTGCCTGATGATGCAGAAGCACAGTCAACAGGAAAACAGACATCCGGTGAGGACACTCAGACAAACTTGGAGAATCCAATGGATACATCTGCTAGTGGTCAAAAGCGTGCTCACGAATCTACCAGTTCAGAATCAGATAAGGACATAGCGGTGTCTCACCAACCAGAGGAGGCAGCCTGTAATCAGCTGATTGTGGCTGTACCAAAGAAAGGGGATTGGATTGAAGTGAAATCTAGGAAGAATGGGGGGAAAAAGGGGAGAATAGAGGAGTACTATAATCCTTGATCTCTCTGTTTGTATAACATTTTTTGTTGTTTTTCTTTTGCATGACCGGTAACAATTTGTGACAATGTATGGGACTACTTTGTCTCAATACATCTGCAGATGTAATTTTGTTCTTTTGAAATAAAATTACGATTTTTTCCGAGGAAAAAAAGTATTTTTAATAAATAATTAAAATTTCAAAACATGTGTTTATAACTAATTAATCCCGTTTTTAGCACCTCCCTTATGTTTTTTTCCAAATATGTGGACCAATTTATTTTGTATCAATTTAGAAGTGGTTATAAGAAGCTATAGATATTTATAATTAATTATTGTGAATGAAATCATAATTCCTATTAAATTTTTGTTTATATACCAATATATATACGTTTCATGTTTTTATTCTGTTTAATTTATATATAACATTCTTTAAACCCAATATACTAAAAAACTTAATTTAATAGCATTGCTTGAAATTATGTTAGTTTAAAGCAATGAAGCACAAAGAATATGCCTCTCTGAGTAGGAGAAATGACACTTCTCAAATATCTCCTCTTTATTAGTAGCCTTTTCTCTTTGACCATTGAATGTAATGGTTTCTTTGTCTTTTTTTTTCACTTTTATTTTGCAAATCAGATACACAAACAAGGCTAAGGATGAGAAATTGGCTGGTCAATATGCTTGTCATGTCTTCATGTGCCATGGTTTTTGGTGATAATTATATTGTCTCAGCCATATAAATAAGGTTGTTGGCCTCCTCTGGTTAGAACCATTCCCTTGCATTCCCAAAACTGATTCAGAGGACTATTGGGACTTTAGTTTACAGCTTGCAATCCCTTGAGAAAAAAGGCATTTTAATGTCATGTTATTTGAGTT
>LPNX011167214.1:109087-127720 GCA_001517045.1 Pseudotsuga menziesii | reverse complement strand
TTATAAAAATATAAATTTACTAAATTTGAAAACAAAACTATAAAAACATACATTTACTAAATTTTAAAACAAAATTATAAAAATATACATTTATCAAATATTATAAATTTATTAAAAATTTTTTTTAATTCCAATTGAAAAATGTTACCTCTTTGCTCTGACATTGTGATGAGGATGGGTTGCTTTGGGGCGATGGTCGCTGTCCCTCGGTCGAGCTCTATCCCTCGGTCGAGTTCGTTGTCCCTTGGTCGAGCTCTGTCCCTCAGTCGAGTGTTTGAAAATGACAATTGGGGCCCCCGCGGCCCCTTTTTATAATTTTTTTTGAAAAACGTACCTCGGTCGAGGTTCATACCTCGACCGAGGTTTATACCTCAGTCGAGGTATTTATTAACCCTCGGTCGAGGTTATAATACCTCGACCGAGGGTTAATAAATACCTCGACCGAGGGCTTAAAAAAACCTCGGTCGAGGGCTTTAGAAAACCTCGGTCGAGGTATTAATACCTCGGTCGAGGGCTTAACAATCCCTCGACCGAGGTATGTTTTTTGGTTTTTGGCAAGATGCGCTTGCCAAAAAGTGTTACCCAGGTCTGTGGATTCACCCCCCAGTCTGATTTCCAAAGAGCAGGTATTGCACTCTCTTGTCCTGATAATTTGTTGTAAAAAACTTGCTATTTGATGATTAGTTCAGATCCAAAATCCTACTACCATGCTCGGAAGGATCCAAGATGGCAAGTTGCTATGGATGAAGAGATGAATTCTCTTCAGAAAAACACTACTTGGGAGCTAGTTTCTCTTCCTCCGAGAAGGAAATTGGTTCAATGCAAGTGGGTGTTTCAAACCAAGGTTGCTACCGATGGAAGCACATGCAAATATAAGGTAAGGCTAGTGGAAAAATGTTTCTCTCAGGTCCAAGGTGTGGACTACCCTGAGACCTTTGCACCGGTTGCAAAAATGGACTCCATCCACCTAGTTTTGGCAATTTTGGCATCTAAGCACTGGGAAGTGCATCATATGGATGTTAAGTCATCCTTTGTGCATGGATATGTTCATGATGAGATATACATGAAGCATCCTGAGGGCTACATCTCTGATCCATATTTGGTTTGCAAGCTAAAGAAGTCACTATACGGGTTAAAACAGGCCCCAAGAGAGTGGTATTCCAAGATGGATGCCTTCCTTCTCTCACAAAACTTCCAAAGGTGTAGATTAGATCCAAATGTGTATTTAAAGCAGTCTGATGGTCATTTGATTATTATTGTTTTATATGTTGATGAATTACTGATCATAGGTAGCACAGTTGCTTCCATTTCAGCCATCAAAACTGCTCTCCACAATGCCTTTGAAATGAGTGATTTGGGGCTCCTAAAACAATTTTTGGGGCTCGAAATTGAGCAAAATTATGATGAGATAATGGTCACTCAGTCCAAATACATATTAGACCTATTAGTCAAGTTTAACATGGCTGAATGTAGGCCTGCACCATTCCCTTTTCTTTCAGGGATCAGCCCTGAAAAAGGAAAAATCACACCTCCCATGGACTGCACTATCTATCAACAACTGATTGGTAGATTGTGGTAGTTGACCCATTCTCGGCCTGATATATGTTATGCCGTGAATGTTGTATCAAGATATATGCAAAAACCTCATGATATTCATTGGAAGGCAGCCAAGAGGATCCTCCAGTATATTCAGGGAACCAGGACCTACGACATTCACTATGCTACAGACTCCGAGCTAGAGCTGGTTAGATACACAGATTCCGATTAGGCGGGTGATTCTATTGATCAGAAGTCTACTTCCGGATATCTATTCATGTTTGGCAGTGGACCCATTTGCTGGTCTAGCAAAAAGTAGGCTGCCATAGCATTATCTTCAACAGAGGCTGAGTATAGAGGAGTGGTGAATGCTTGCATCCAAGTAGTTTGGTTGCAAGGCATTCTTTCAAAGTTTGATCTTGGTAGTACTGTGTCCACTATCCTCTTTTGTGACAATTAAAGTGCTATTAAGATATCCACAGGTCCAGTTACCAGGAAGAGGACCAAGCATGTAGATATCCACATGCACTATATCATGGAGCTAGTGCATGACAGGACCATCATTCTGCAATACTGCCTGACTGGTGAGCATATTGTAGACATCTTCACCAAGAGCTTTTCAGAAAAGAAGTTCACTTACCTCCGTTCACTGTTGGGGGTGAGTTCATCAAGGTGATTCAGACTACTTTCAGTGTTCAGCTTGAGGGGGGGTTTTTCCCACTGGGTTTTCCCTCTTTTCCTCACTTAGTTTTTTTTTTACCATTGTTTCAGTTTCAGCATTGTACAAGGTGGCCTATCGCCTTAGTTGCTGGGGCCCTAGCATTTTATGCATTTTATGTTTTCTAACTCCTCCTGAGTATAGCTTAAGGGGGGGTGTTGGAGACATTTACCACCATACACACTCTTTTTGGTCAATTTGGCCTAGTTAAACCACTATCCTAAGTATTATTGACTTAATTGACATCAAAGGAGCACTAGATGACATCATCTAGATCACACCCACGCCTACCTTCAGTCAAGGAGGGTAACTTAGCCTTCTCCTACATTCAGGGAGGCTAACTGGAGCACTTCGGGGGTGATCTGAGTGTCATTAATGCCCCATATTTCTAACTGATGCTTACAATCAGTTAAACAAAGGAGTGAAGGCACCTTCCATCATTAAATTGATTATTTATTGATTATTTAATGAACTGGAGTCAACAGAGGGGCCTCCAACTACTTCTGATGTTCAGTTACACTTCAGTTAACCTCATCGGGGTTCATTGGATTCAGTGAAGTGCTACCACTTGTTGGTTGGCTTGCTATGACATGTGTCTGACCTACTTTCAGTTAGACTCAGTTATTTATTGCACTCTGACTTCAGTTAGGGATCAGTTGAGTCAATTAGGGTTTTGATCAGTGGTTAACTAGAGTGTTGACTATGGTTTACATTCAATTAAGCTAGACTCACTCATTCAATTCGAATGAACTCCTTGGGAATTCAAATTGCTTTGTCATTCATGCTTGCAGCATGATCATGTATTCTATTACTCATTCTTTGTGTGAATATACAGAGCGGCTACTCATTTTGTAGCCATATTACATCATTTTCATGACTTATTGTTATTAATCTTTGATGAGACTTGTGTTTAGTCCCTAGATTACTATGACAGATTAATACTATCCAGTGGCGACAAGTTTTCCTTTTAACTTTTGGAATTGCATGTAGAATATTGGCCATACCCGACAACCTGCTCTCAAGCATCAATAAGGAGTTATAGTGACATGTGAGGTGAATGAATTATCAAAGTATCTTTGACAATTGACTTTTTTTTCAAAATACGATACTAAAAATAAAATAGGAATGTTCCTTCTATTGGAGGGTTGTTTTTTCGTTTTTTTTTCTTAAAAAGAATGGTTGTTTTGGAGATGATTTATTTTTTATTATGTCGATAGGAATCAAATGGTTGAGAGATATCAATGGAATAGAAGGGATTTTTTTTTATTCCTCATATTCTTCAGCTACATGTTATTACCAGCATTGTTCGTGTTATCAATTTATCAAGATCAGTTTTAGGTTATCCATTCATTAGCTATGAGTTATCCATGCATGTCTATCTGCTATCTATTCATCAACTACCAGTTATGTTTTAGACATTTTTTTTTATAATTGGTTATTTCAAATTTTGAACCACTTCCATAGACTCAATCTAGAGAGTACACTTATCTTATCCTCGTCCATAGATGAACAAACATAAACCGTAGTCCACTCCAAATCTCAAATAAAAACGGGTATAAACATAACTAGCACACCCACATAGTTTGTGGTTGGATATCATGTAGATATGGATCAAATGGTTGAGAGATAGTTATGGAATGGAAAACAATTTGGAAATGTTTTTGAATTCCTCATATTCTTTTAGTTAAACATGTTCAACTGTGAGTTATCCATGGATAGCTACATGTTATGAGTTATCCATTCATTGCTACCAATTATCCATTGATCAGTGAACTACCAATTATTACACACACACACACACACACACACACACATAAATATATATTATAATTGTTTCAAATCTAAACGACTGCCATAGAATCAATCTCGATAGTACACTTGTCTCATCCTCGTCCATGGATGAAAAAGCATAGGCCAACCCAAATCTCAAATAAAAATGTCTATCGACGTAACTAGCACACCCACATAGTTTGTGGCTGGATCACACCAATAAGGATCAAATGGTTGAGAGATAAATATGGAAACGAGGAAACTTTGGATTTTTTTTATTCCTCATATTATTTTAGTTAAACTGGTTCAACTCCAAGTTATCTATGCCTAGCGCACCAACATTCTTCATGTTATCCATTTATCAACTATCATTTTTTTTCTCACATTCTTCTACTTGTGTGTCGTGAACTCTCTATTATCCTTTCATCAACTATGAGTTATCCATGCATGGCTACCAGTTATCCATTTATTAGCTACCAACCATTTTTTATATTATTTTTTTATAATTGTTTATATGAGTTATCCATTCATTAGCTACCAGTTATTTTTTATACTATTTTATTTATATAATTGTTTATTTTAAATTTTGAACGATTGCCATATAACCAGCATAGATCCAAATCCTAGGCTCTATCAAGCGCCGAGATGGATCAAATCTCTCGAGGTGCAAACGTCTTCTTAGGTATCCATTGATTTGATTCAAACCAAAAGATACATCTTTTTATTTAAGGTTCACATATAATATNATGGCCGACATATAATATTTTTTATTATTTTTTATTTTGTTAGGAACAAACATTGCATCATTTCCCCACACATGGTTTTAAAACCATATGCAAGGCCCTTCTACAACCATGGGTTGTTTAGGAGGCCTTGCACATGGTCTTAAAACCATTTGCAAAGCCCTCCTAAACCGTGGGTTGTTTAGGAGGCTTTACACATGGTTTAAAAACTATGTGCAAAGTCTCCTAAACCATGTACAATAAAACCATGGGTTGTTTAGAATGCCTTGCACATGGTTTTAAAACCATGTGCACATGGTTTTAAAACCATATGCAAGGCCAACCATTTTTTGTGTATAATTCAATTTGGTGTTTATTTCTTGACCCTCATATTTTTTTACGCATAATTAAATTTTTACTCATTAGATTGTTTTTGTGGTGAACATTTATTTTGGTCTATTAGAAAATTTATTTTTTATTAATAAAAATAACCTTACGAAAATGATATTATTTTTTATTTTGTGTAACAAAATCTCTCTCATAATATTCACTATCACTATTATTTTTTGCCTTTACTAACGTTACATCACGTTACAAGATCCCCCCATACTGGGCTGTAGAGCGCCTCTTGGCTTAATCACTAGTATTTTTTGCGGACATGTTACAAATGTTACATCACTTTACAAGATCTCCCCCATACTGAGCTGTAGAGCGCCTCTCGGTGCAATCAATCTTGACACTACACTTGTCTCATCCTTTTTAATAGACCGTAATCCACCCCAAATTTTAAATAAAAAACGTAATTACTTCAAAAAAAAATCTCACCGAACACTGTTAAATTCCAGTGATAGAAACCATGTGCTTCCTGCATTTGAAAGAAGTCAAAAGAAAAAGATATTTAATGTCGAGGGTAACGAAGCTTCTGTTTAAACTTTTCAGATAACCTTCGGACACACATCTGACATACGACGATGTGGATTCGGGATAATGATATATATATTATGATATCTAATTCATCCGATGATCCCACAATTAACAGCAGATTCTGCGGCTAAGTTAGCGGAAGCTGTTCAAGATATTCGTTCCAATTTCATTATAGAAATCAGAATATCTCATTTCGCCGCCAACGAAGCAGCCATATTTTGACCTCTGGAGTCTGGAGTGATTTCCCAATGACCAAGACGTAACGTTAAAGCATTCATTATTCCACCGTACATTTTAACAGCTTTTTCTTTTTGTTTCAGAAGTACTATCGACCGATTCTGCTTTAAACTTTTTGAATTACATACAGAATATTCGCCATACCGGACAAACTGCTGTGCAGTGTGATGCATCAATGGCGTGTTAAAGAGACTTTTGGGCAGAGCGAATGAATGCGTCACACTTTGTCTTCTCTGATAAAACTAAACTTAAAAATAAAATATGGGTGTTAGCTGGGTAGGATGGTTGTTGGTTGAAGGCAAGAAATATTTATAAACAACCACCATGTTCTATGTCTGTCTATGATGTTGGTTGAAGGCAAGAAATATTTATAAACAGCCATCAGGTTCTATGTTTATGCTAGTTGTTTGGTGTAGGAAACTTATTAGGACAGACTATCAACATACTATGACATTTAATTTATATATTTTTTTAGTGTTTACTAGAAATTAAATAACTATGTTAATGTTTTATATATATATATATGATTATTTATGATAGAATATTTATGGATATTCATTTCTATAAATAAAGAAATATAAATAGTCAAACTAACTGAGCTTTGTTGTATCAAGTTTTATTTAAAAATTTAGTTTTTATTTTTATTTTTTAGCTTTTAGTGTCGAATTATGTGATGCATATATGGGGATTTTTATATTTATCTGGATTAAATGGATGTGAATCTGATACTCAAATCTATATGCATTGTAATTATTGACTTTTAGATTGTATTTAATAATTTGTTAAGATAGATTGTTTTTTATTATTTTGATTATTTTTGAATATTAAAGATTGATATAATTAGATTGTTTATGGAATTTTTCTAAATAATAATATATGGTTTATTTTTTAACCTTAAACCTCGTAGTTGAAAGCTTTTGACATAGTCCCTAGATATAATCTTATTTGGAATAGATAAGAAGAGGTAAAGGTTCTTTTTGAGTTGAGAATCACTACTTGAAGGTTGTATGAGATTGTTATTATTAACTTTAGGAACAAAGGGCACTTTTTAGCATTTAGAGTGACATGCTCTAGGCCTACTTGAAAGAAGGAGGTGCATTGCCTATTTTAGCTAGAATAATCTTCATCCTACTTGATGAAAATGATATTGTTCTTATGATGATGTGTCCCTATGACTTCAACAATCAACTAAGAATTCTCATTTTTTCTTTTTTAATGCAAGTATATTAATAGACAATAACAAAACATAGTATATTTTGGCATCCTTTAGACATGCCATTGCCACCCACATCTCTAGTCATATCCATGAATGGAGAAGGAGGCAACATATGATCAACGCATAGATCCTTCATGCTTTCCTGGTATACTAGTTTGTCAAGTCCTTGTTGTTGTATATAGCTAAGTGTCATGGCCCTATCCAAGGTCATGATGAAAGAACATGGCATGGTTAGAGCCCCAATAATTAGGCCTAATTTATTCTTAGTCTAAGGTTCTATATGATAGTTTGTCAAATGCACTGAGGGTAGAAATGCATCGAACCAACCCAAAGGAATGAACACGTCCCAATGGTATGATTAACTCTATAAAAATGCTACAGTTAGTTGGGTGTTTAGTCAAATGGGGAAAATGTCCTTATTTACTTAAATAATACTTGTCATTCAAAATAATGAAAATGCCATATAGGCCCTTCACAATCTTTTGACGTCGTTTTTGTTCAGTTCTCGAAATATAACTAGCAAGATGAAGACCAAAAAAGGAATATAATAATAATAATAATAATAATAATAATAATAATGTGAGTAAAAAGTAAAAGAGGAAGATGAAACTCCTAATGAATTTATGCCAATAAGATAATCTCACTCACTAATGCCCCAAAATTGAGAAAGCACAATGCTTGTTGGTACATCACTGTGAAACTCAGAACCCAGTTATGTTACTGAATCCTTTCCCTCCTCAATCCTAGTAGCTCATCGCTAGGCTCCCCATTACCCCACACTTTCACAAGGGGACAATTTGTTGTTGGAACCAAAGGTTATGTAGGTTCATCACACCTCTATATATTTTGTTCATAGTTAGTCGAAATACCATACTCGACTGAAGGCTCGAATGAATGGTCGACATATTGGTTAATTGAATGGTCAGTGAGGAAACATATAGCTTAGAGAAAGCAAATGACTAACCAATGAGATCTTGCATATTTCTTCAAAATGGTCATAATCGATGAACCTTATTTGTGGACTAGATCATCATCACTTCAAGGGAGTTTGTTAGATGTGGGGACTATAATATAATGACACTATGGGTTGTATTGAAAATGAGAAACATCTATCAAATTATGATGCAGTGTGATGATTTGATCATAATGCTTTGTGATTAAGTGTTTTAAACGGTGCCTTTAGACATCACCCTCTTCTTAGAATTTAAGAGAAACCTCCTACAATAAATAATGAAAATGTATGATATAACAGAAATAGAAAATCAAAGAAGGAATTTATTGATCGTAGATCACCTGAAGGGGGGAACCTCCTTTTAGCAAGATTAATACAAATAACTCGTGGATTCCTTCATTGGCCTCGACACATACTTATATACTAATTCTAATATAAACAACTATTACTCTTGATGAATGTGGGATAAGTTCACGTATTTATATACTAAGTCTAATCTAAACAAAAATTACTCCCCATGAATGTGGGATAATACAATATACGCACAGGACAACTTACAAAGAATATGCTTCCAACAACAAAATACTAACAAAGTAAAGAGAAGGGTTGACATAGGTTCCTAACATCCCCTCTTTCTTAGAAAATATTTGTCATCAAAGATTTAGATGTGGAAATTGATTATGAATCTGAAGGAGTGGTTCCCATGTAGCATCCTTTGGTTGCATGTCGTGCCACTGAATTAATACCTCTGTGATGGATCGAGAGAGAAGCTGATGAGTGGACCTAATGATGATGGCCTCAGGCTACAAAATGATGGATCCTTCATTATCCAGGTTTGGTAAAACATTTTATGCTCTGATGTTGGTGCCAAAAACTTTCTTAAGAAAAGAGACATGAAATGCTAGGTGAAACCAAGAAGGAGGAAGTTCCAATTTATAAGCAACATACCCAATCTTCTTAATAACCTTATATGGACCATATAACTTTAGATCCAACTTATGACACCCTTTCAATTTCATGGAGGATTGCTTATAAGGTTGTAGACGAAGAAAAACTATATCACCAACTTGAAAAGTGAGCTCAAAATCGTGCTGATTGACTTGTTGTTTCATTTGTTTTCTTGCCATGTGAAGATTGTATTGCAAAATGTGAATAATCTAATATTAGTTTCAGAGAACCATGTCAACTTCCATAATTGGTGAACTACTAGGAGTGTATGGAAGGAGAACCAGAGGTTCTTGGCCATATATTGCTTCATATGGAGTCATTGTAAATGCATTGTGGTAGGAGGTATTGTACCACCATTCAACGAAAGGGAGACACTTTTCCCACTATGTTGTTGTTCAGAGATGAAGCAACAAAGGTAATTTTCCGAACATTTGTTGATAACTTTAGTTTGACCATATGTTTATTGGTGATACCCTAAACTCATTCTCAGTTTTGTCCCAAAGTGGAGAAATAGTTCTGTCAAAAAATGACTTATGAAAGTTACATCGAGAACTAAGACAATGGAAGAAAGGATTCCATGAAGCCAGACGATTTGGTCCATGAAAATTTGTTTGATTGAGGAGGTAGTATATTGATGGTTGAGGACAAAAAAATGACTATATTTGGAGTGGTGATAAACCAAAACCATGATCATTGCATTCCCTCAATATTTAGGGATCCCTTCAATGAAATCCATCGAAATATATGTCCAAATCCAAGTAGGGATGGGAAAGGGTTTGAGAAATCCTAGAAGGACTATCGTTTCACCCTTGTGACACTGGCGGGACTCACATTCATCCACTATCTATTTAATTTCCGTTTTCATTCCCTTCCAAAATAAGTTACGTCGTGCCCTCTCATACGTTTCGGAGGAACCCTAAGTGCTCTGTCGATGGAAAAGAACAGAGTTCATAGAAGACAACTTGTTGAATATTTGTGCTCTGGGAAGCACTAGATGACCCTTGTATCTATCAGAAGTTGTAACATCACCAAAAATTCCATAGAAATTTTTTTTTAACATATAAGGTCTTTAAAAGACCAACAATAATTTATCTACTAAACACTTAGATCTTAGTATTTCAGCAAAGTTTATTGCAATGTAGATTCATATTATTTTGATCTAAATCATTGTTTACAAGTACTCTGTTTATCCTACATGATTTTCCATTTCCAAAGCAAATGTGATTGTCTTGACATGTATTTTGCTTCATAATATTGTTTGTGTTGCACAAGAAGACGTTGTTGTCAAACTTAAAGTCTTTATACTTTGATTTGTTGATCTAGATTGAAGACCTGATTAGGAGGTGAAAGGTCTTAGTTAGCCCTATGGCTAATGCATGCCTTTTAACATTTTCTAAAGCAAGGTTTCGATGAAGAACTTGACTCATGACTTAGAAAACAAAGTGCCCTAGGTATGGACATGAATAGACCCTAAAATAACTTCAAACTAAAACAAGTTCCTTTTAATTTCCTTTCAGTACTAGATTTAACAAAGTTTATAACAAAATAAATAATGTTATGAGGCCTAACCCTAAGTATTTCTCTCTCTTAACCTAAGGATCGAAAGCATAAGAGTCATTACAAAACTATAGAGAAAGGGTATGGTTACAACCAAGTCCATGTGGAAAGCTAGCATACACGCACCCATGTGCAAAGTGCTCACCAGCTGTGTAAATGAAAAGTGTTTAACCCTTCGAAAGGTCTAGGGTTTTACAATCATTTCGACATGGTTTACTGTGGGAGGATCCAAAGGCACTCAGTTATTCGTTTCCCCTACTTCCCACTTCTGCTCAAACCTTGACTTTTCACTTAAAAAATCTCTGGTGGTTTCAGCCACGATCATCTCCTTTACTATGACAAAGGGTCACCAGATTCAAAGCTTTAGCTCCCACATTGAGGTAAGAGGCATGAAGCATTTTCTTTGATGTTAGTTTTTAACACTGTAAAATATATACAATAATTCTTGATTTAATTTTTGTTTATGTTTAACTGGCAAAGAGTTGTCGACCAACGAGGCGTGGTTTGGAGAGATGGGTTTGAATATGAGCTTGAGGTTCTGGTAAGACCTTCAGCCTTAAACCTTGATGATATTGACATTTTGGATAAGGCTTGGAACAATACACTTTGAGTGGGAAAGTCTTCTCTGGCAACGCAACCCAAGCTCATCTTTGGCTAATGGCAATTATAGTTTTTCTCGGACCATTGTTTTGGGGGTAAACACCTATGTTTAGCAAAGTTTTTGTTTTTGGAAAGCTTTAGGGATTCCTCACCGTATTTGAAAGCTTGATACTTCTAAAACATAACAGGTTTTTAGCCTATGTGGGGAAAAATGTATCAAGTCATTTCGAGTTTATTTATAATGTTGTAATGTTGTCTATTTCAAACTTGATAACTCTCAGTTCTGTCCAATGATGGAGGTTCTTAATTAAAATACTTGTTGTTCTATTTAATCAGTTATTATTGTGTTGAACACATTCATATTACCCTGTAGAATTGTAAAAGCATTTATGTTGAGTATCGTCTCTATTTTGAATACCACTATGAACTCGGTAACTTATTTCGATTACTGTACATAATTACTTTGGGGTTTTACTGTGTTTTCTAGTTGTAAACTCTTAAGGCCATGAGGCCATTCCAAAATCGTTGTTTTTACGGTATTTATTAATTTGTATATTTAGATCCGTGAGGCCACTATAAACCAAAATCATGTTTCGGTAGAATAGTTCTTTCAAGTTTAAAATGTATCAGGTTTATAATTTTATACAACGCTTAACCAATTGTATTTACTCCATAAAGTGTTATGCATTGGTTAAAACTAGGTCTTACATTCAATCAAGAAAAAAAGAGACTTACGACTTGCAACAAGGGTTGCGGCCATTCATTGGCATGTGAAGGTTTAAAGCTGGTTTTCTTTGAATAGTTGGTTAAGTAAATTGGATTATGCAAATCCTATGTAGAAGTGGTTGTTAACCTGTTTACTATTTCCTTCTTATAATAAGAGGTTCATTTCCTGGTTATTTAAAAGAATGATGGAGGTTTTGAGCCTTATCGATTTCGATTTTCAACCCTGAATTAGTGATTTCTAGATAGTGAATAAACAATGCTATTTTATTAAATATTACAAAATTTTACTGATATTGCTATAAAGCATTCGATATTTAGATTTGAGTTGAAATTGATTCCTGTGTAAAAAAAATTAATAGGTTTAAACCCTAGTTTATTACCCTCTAAAAACTTAATCCTTTCGGCTAATTAGTTTGCTAGTTGTTCTACTTTTTAAATGCATAGGCCTTTAGGCCATTTTTTGTGATACTTATGGTTATATAAGTGTTTATAAATATGGTCCTAAGACTATTGTTCAACAGAGAATATGCATAATATTATTTAAACCAGTAACCTTGTGAATCTACGGATTCCCCAAAAGAATGGTTTCAACTGTAATTTTAAAAGATTTGTAGATTTAATTTAAACGAAGAGATTGTCTAATTTAATCCTTGAATTTTAACTGTAAGTTTTCTTTTAAAATAGTGAAACTAAGTAATACTAATTGCTATTTATCTAGGTACACCATGAAAAACAAAGAAAAACTTATATACGGATATATGATACTAATTTTAATACAATAACTACTTATTTTCACTAGGAAATTCTATGTAAACAGTAATATTGACAAATCTATGGGAAATATAATAATATCCTATTCAATTGCAGTGAACAGATAATAGCTTTGGAAAACTTTAACATTTATAAATTTCTGCAGATTCTAACATAAAATGAACTTCAAATTAATAAACAAAACAACTTAGAACCTGCTAACTGTGGAGGGGAACAAACAACCAAAGAAGATCGTTGCTCCCAACTGTCTCCTAAAAGAAGCCAATATTACTTACTTTAGGATCCCTGAGCTTGTTCACTGAACCACCATGATGAATATGTTGTGTAATAGCCTACACATTACTCTCAGCAACTTAGCAAACTCACTTGCAGAATTAACTCTCAACAATTTCACTTTAGCTATCCCCTCATCGAATTCGTCTTGTGTGCCTAACTCTTTAGTTTTCAACAAATTCACAAGGCTCTAATCACTTGGAATAGAATGTAGTGAGTTTCCTGCTCAATTCGATGGTACATATAAGCTTTCGTAGGTATTTGTGTCAATTTTGCAATTAAATGAGCCACCTGCTCAGTTCCTCTTCTCAAGGAACGTGATCACAATTTTAGGGATGTTGCCTCCTGCAACAACTAGAAAGTGAATGCTATTGCTGCCACTTGTCATTTGGCCTTCTACACCAGATCATTCCTCCTAGTATGTCAGTGAACACTCTTCAATAGTCTTCTTTGGATAAGTGTATCCTCTTTAAATTATTTAAATAAATAAAATATTCAATTACAGTCATCCTTGACCATCCTTGGTCAATAACATAAAACTTTACAATAAATTTTAAAATAATGTTTTTTATGAAAAGTAAAAATGTTTTTTCAATTCAAGGTGAGTTACAAACACCCCTCCTTAAGTTCAACATCATCCTCGATGTTGTTTAAGTGTCTTCTGAGTCTTCATAGAAAAAAATTGGATATGCCTCCCTCATATGAATCTCCAATTCCCAGGTTGCTTCATCTAGACTAAGGTGCTTCCATTGCACTTTTACCTGTCCAATGGTGCGATTCCAGAGAAAAATTTCCCTCTTGGCAAGGATACAGTCAGGTTTCACCTGAAAATCTCCTTCATGTTCTACCTAAATAAAATTCCAATTGATCACATAAGTAGCATCATGCACATACTTTTTCAATATGGAAATATGAAATATATTATGTATTCTAAGATTAGGTGGAAAAGGTAACTAATAAGCCACCGATCCATCTCTTGCCAATATTTCAAATGGTCCACAATACCTTGGTGCTAATTTAGCACAACTCCCCAAATTAAAGGAGCTCTTTCTGGGTTTTAGCTTGACAAACACATGCTCACCTACTTGGAATTCTTTTTGAGTTCTTTTAAGGTTTGCATGACTCTCTTATCTTTCCTGTGCAATTTTCAGATTTCTTTCTACCTGTTCCACTGTTAGTTCCAGTTCTTTGAACAAGTCAGGTCCTAACATCAATCTGCCAACCGGATTACTCCATGAAATGGGAGTATTACATTTCCTACCATACAGTATTTCAAAAGGACTAAGTTTAGATGAACCCTGATAGTGATTGTTATATGAAAACTCGACTAAGTGGAAATATTCTTCCCATTTCTTGGGATGATCTCTAACATACATCCGTAGAATATCCTCTAGAACTTTATTTAGTCTTTCTGTTTGTCCATCCGTTTGCAGATGATAAGCAGTATTGAATTTTAATTTAGTATCTAGTCCTTTAAACAATTACTTCCAAAAATTACTAGTAAACTTAGGATCTCTGTCAGAAATTATTACCTTTAGAATTCCGTGCAACTGAAAAATTTTCTTCATACAAATATCAGCAATATTAGCAGCCTTATAAGTAGTTTTAACAAGTACAAAATGTGTTTCCTTACTAGTTTGTCTACCACTACCATTAAAGAATCATTTTGTTTTTTATTTTTAGGTAGTCATGTTATAAAATCAAGACCAATAACTTCCCATTTCCAATCTAGAATTGACAATGGTTGCAAAAGACCTGCTAGGTGTTGATGCTCGGCGTTAACTTGCTAGAATTCTATACACCTAGATATATATTTAGCTACTTCAGTCTTCATATTAGGAAATAAATAATCTTTTCTTAGTGTTAGTGCCAAAAATTGTTCTTAGACTACTAAAGAACAAGCCAACACAATCTCATAAAATAAAACTAAGTAAAACAGGTTTTAAGGGTTTTGGTTTTACAATTTGTTATCAAGAGGGAAAAATCTCGTCATGCTAAGACAAACACTAAATCATGTAACAATGAAGAACTGAGATGTATAATATATGAAACATAAACCAGAAACAATAAGCACAACACTGAATTTCATCCACAGTTGACATGCATTTCATGAAAAATAACCTGTTGAGGCCTGGAAATTCGCAGGCAACAACAGCAAGGGATTCTCCCCAGTCAACGTTCCCAACTAGCCTGTGACTATTTGGTGTAGGGAATCCGTCCGGTTTGCGGTCCAGCTACCGTAGGTCAAGTAACAAAACAAAGGTTTTACCGGTTGCGGCCCGGTCCACCGTGTATGTTTTTGTATTTTTGACTTAATGTATGATATGCACGTGCCTAATTAACAACGTAGGGTGATAAAGACGCAAAGAGTAGTCACAATGTGATGTGCAGGTTCTTACCTCTCGTCTTAGACCTCACAAGCATCTAAATCACATATGCAGCAATAAAGTAACGCTATCTATCTATCTATCTATCTATCCCCAAGGAGCCAAATTGTAACTTATTTATGAGTAATGTGTATTGTGCATGCATTATAAAGAGAAATTACAGATAGTTGATATTCCTTCCTACAACACATGAACGATTAAAGATATTTAGATAATAAGATAGCCAATTGTTTATGAACATCATGCATTACTCATGGTGGTAACTTAACAGAATAAACCAGAAATCGTTCAAACAAGAACATAGGCTCTAAGAGTTAGAATGATCTCACAGTTAATGGACAAAACTGGAAAAATGAAATAGTTCATCTTTCACCAATCCATAGCATAGCATTTGAATGTCCCACCAAACTTTCTCCAATAGGCAAACAATAATTCTTTATTGCAAAAAAAAGTAGTTCTTCTTACAATATCTCTTTACATGTCTAACTGGGAAAAAGCCCCCTTTGTTCTTCTAAGTCTCCTATATTTATACAAAAGGATGAGACTGTTGGGCTGCCCACAAATAACCCATGGGCTTCCCAACTCTTCGCCTCCCAAAATTTCACTTTCCTCAAATGTTTACAAAATCGTTACACATTACAAAAGTGAATGATCATTCACGAGGAGGGCCCCACTTGGGTATTCAAAAATTTCTTCCACACCAAAGCCTCAGAAGCAATGCCTTAAAACACACAAGGTTCCAAAAATTGAATGTTTATCTCGAATTTCGCAGCTTGGTTCTTGATGGCCTCAATTCTGGCCGCACTCAAATGAAGTTGGTCCTCCAATAGCTGCACACTGATGGCAGAATGATCTACTTCACTCCTTAAGATCTGGTTGTCGAGGGCCTTAATGTGCTGTGTTTTTGCTTCCTCCTCTTGATACCTCTTCTGTAAAATCTCCACAAACGAGTTGTGGTCTGGAAAAACGTCTAGCCTTTGCTCAGCTTCTGTTTGGCACCAGTTATAGGTAATCAAGAGCCTTCTGAAGAATTCTGAGCAAGCTCCTTTAGTTTTTCTAACAGCCTTTTTGAAATCTTCTGTTGTGTTTATAGCAAACTCTAATAAGTCATAATCCTGCTGAAGGGCCTGCCGATCTTTCGAGGGCAGCTCTGCAGGAGTTTCCTCATTATTTTCCAACCTTGCCATTCTTGCTGTCAGGACTTCCATGACATCCTGAGATCTATCAACAAAATAAGAAGAGCTCTCTAGAATTTCCTCTAATCGGCCGTCTATTTGCAAAACTTTGCATATCTCTTCTTCTATAGCAGTCTGCAGCTGAAGCATCTTGTCCTTTTGTGCCAACACATGTTCTTTGAAAGGCTGGAGGTCAACCTGCTGCTCTTTTGCTTCTTCTAAAGCGGTTGTCAGAGAAGTGATCTGTTCTTGAAGTCTTGCCTCTTGTTCTTGAGCTTGCTTCTCATTTGTCTCCAAGGTGGTTTTCTGCAACTCTAAGTCTTCTATCCTTCCCAGCAGCTGTTCCTTTTCCACCCTTAGCTCTTGATACTCTTGCTACACTCTCTCTAGACATTATTGTGTAGTTTCCATAGACCTCCTTTTTGCTTGGAGAATCTGCAGTTCATCCTTGGAAGACCTTATCTCTTTCTGCATGTCTTCATATTTCCTCTTCAACTTGTTGCTTTCTTCTCTTTCCTTTCTCAAGGTGTCTTTCAGCCGAGAAGAAGACTTCCTAGATTGCTCCAGATCTGTCATTATTTTGTCCACATTATCCTACGAAGTGTGGATCAATGCAGCTCTTGCTCGAATAGTGAATCTGGGATCTCGATCTGTCCCGTATACAACAGTTGAATCCGTTATCATCTTCCCAGAAAGACCTCCTGTTGCAACCTTGTTTTCAGTCCTCTTCACTATCCTCTTAGTTTCCTTGTCATAGAAAATGGTATTAAAAGCAGGGATTTCTTCGCCTTCCTGTTATCCCTAAAGTTGGACCTAGACTACAGGATCCAAGCTTAAGGAAATCTTAGTTGGAAAATGTTCAAAAATGGAAGCTGGTATTAAACCAGGGCAAATAAAAACTTATAGACACTAGGATAATGTCACTTATTTGTACAGTTTACACAACTTTAAGTATGAGGGCAAAATATCACATACAATTTACAATATACATAACAGGTATATGGCACAGATAAGTACATATAGGTATTCAACAGGATATCAAAGCACTTAAGCGATAGTTGGTAGGAATGAGAGCTACAAGGAATTGAAACCAATTATGTACAACATAAAAGCAATGACAAAGTCCAACATCAAGGTTTTATGATCCTGAATATGAAATGAAACTATTACTGTTTATGTAAAGGAAAGATAACTGTCAACTTACAACAAGAATCATGCATTGGAATGTCAGTGACCAAGTACACAAAATATTTATCAAAGAGACAGTTCATAAAGTACAGCAACAAATCAACATCAAATTCATTCAAAAACTAAAACCTGTGAATTGAAGTTGCATAGATTTCATGAAATACAGAGGTATTTACAAATGCTCCAACATATCTCCCAAGACAGCCAACCTCCAGTCCCCTTCTCACTCGTTCCTGGCTGGGACCTCTACCCATTACAATATATAGAGTTTTTATTTTATTGAGCTCCCAATCCTCCTGGGTGAGCTCGATTACAAAAAATTCCATTGCTAAAAATAACAATAAGATGAGCTAGAACATCTTAATATTCCGAGAATTTAGGAACTAATTTGATTCTAGGAAATAAGTCTGAAAGAGTTGTAGATGCTCGTGGATGTGTTTGAGTCTCTACCAGGATCTGGGACTCAATGTAAAAGTTTCTGGAACCAACCTGAATAAGTTCACAAAATACTCTGTATTCTGTTTTTAATGCTAAAATGATGCCAAAGATATCGATGAAATTCTTGGGAACTACTTGCTTCGACGCCCTTGCCATCTAGAAACTCAAAGCTTTGACTAATTGTTAGGAAAATCGCAAATTTCATTCCCCGTAAGCTCCCCTTCCATGTGGCTTGGTTTGCACTTCACGCTTGGCTTTTATGCCTAGAAATGTTCTGCCACCTATCCATTTAAATGCTCTTTGCTGCTACGAAGATGTTAACTAATCCCCGATAATCTGGAAACGATAAGCTCTATCCTCTGTTTTTGGTCTTTAGATGCCCACCTCCAGGAATAATATTTGACCAATACTCTGCCATTTGTTCGTTGAATGTGTTGTCCATGGGATATAATTGCTCCATTGATGTCGTGGACATTGCCTGCCCAAGTGCAAGCG
>LPNX011167214.1:5414-108874 GCA_001517045.1 Pseudotsuga menziesii | reverse complement strand
GATATACCTTCTTGATAACCTTGAATAAAAATTTTAAGAGCATCTTTATAAGCTGTCGCTCTAGTCATATAGATTCGCTGTAGTACAGGGCGTAAGGTTTCCATGTCGCCTCTTGCTGCCACAGCTACATCCTCCAGTGTTGAGGGTTCCCTGTCACGCCCTCCATTTTCTGTCTTTGAACCATTTCCTGTTTTGGGTGGTGGGGTTCTGCCTTCCAGCACATCAATGTCATCACTGATGTCACGTTTCCAGCTTTCTACATACAGTCTGGAAGCTTTCTTTAATACCTCTAACCATTGGGTCCATGTTTAACTTCATCCGCGGTTTCAAATGAGGGGGGTCTGGCAGAGAGGATGGAAATGCAATCTCTTTCAGATCATAACACACATAATTCGAAATTTTCCTCCGTACTTGCTTCCATCTGACCATCCTGCAAACATGTGATGGGAGGCTATTGTTAAAATGAGCTTTGAGCACAAAATTGGCAATGAGCTTCAGCACACTCGTGTTTTCCTTTTAACATATTGCTTTCGACTCGTCCCACTCTTTATTGTTGGTGTTGGATTTAAGCACATGGAGCACACATATCTTTAACGAACAGTTTTGTATGAATTCGGTAGCCTCCGGAGAAAACATTTGACATCTTGGCACCTCGGAATGCACTAGCACTTTTGTGATGGGATTTTTTTCAATTGCAAAATATCCTCGAATCACTTTACCCACTGTAATCATCCATTTGGACATTTTCAGAGATAACACTTCCTTTTGTACAAAAGGGACCAGTTTGAGTGTGGGGACCATAGACTGTCTAGGCATGCTGGCAGCCGATACTTCTGGGTCCTGAACCTTGGGGTTCTCTATGTCCTGGGTCTGACTGCCAGCTGTGTCAGTGGGCGACTGTTATTTCATTGACTGGGTAAGCTTCACCCTCTCTGCTTCCTATCTCTTAAGCTCCTCATCAAGCTTTATTTTTCTTTCTTCTTCTTCATTTTTTGCATCTTCCTTTGCTTTTCTAGCTTCCTCTTGTACATCTTTTCTTTTCTCTTCTTCTTCTCCTTGCAGCCACCCTGCAGCTTCTTGGGCCAGCCTTTAGGCTTCCTCATTTCATTTCCTTGCTTCCTCATCAAGTTTTTCTTGTTCATCCTGCCCCTTCCCACCTTTTGTGGTTATCTTCTTCTTGAACCTTCTCCTCAAGGATGTCATGTTCAAAGCACTGTGGAAGACAGATTCTTCTCTGTCCCAATGGTGGGTGTATTCGAAATGGACATTGTTTTCTTTGCATTGTTCAGCCACTTTGCTGTGAGAATCATCTCTATGGAAGGGCATCTCACCAAAATGAAACCTTTCCAACTCTTCTACAAACTCATCTGCTTTCTTCACCCTAGTAAACCTATAACTTCCTAACTTGAAAGGCAAAGGGGGATAGGCGACCTTCTTATGTTCAAACAAAAAGCTTCCTCTGCCATCCAAAAATACTTGCCTAACCGCCTCTTTATGAATGATGTAGTCTGTGGCGTATTTGGGTAGCAGGGAGGGTGCTTTGGAGCCTTCGAACATTATGAAGTAGAGGCCATCTTCAGTCAGGTAGTAATTTGCATATTCTTCAATGACTTGTAATGCCTCTTCTGACATGCAGTTGCATTTCTTCAGAAAAATGAGAGTATACAAGGGCATGATGAAGTGTTCACAAACCTTCCGGTAATGACTATGGTATTTGTGTGCCCATAGTGGCTTATATGCAGAATAGACATGCATCCTCTCCCTATCCCAAATGCACCTTAGGCCGAGGAAAGGTTGATTGCACAATATACAATCGACGAGTATGGAACTCATGTAAAATTCATACCTCTTTTGGGACACTCCTTCCAAAGCTAAGGCCATGCAGGCTGAAAGACTGTTTGATACTATGTTGGCCCAGTTGAAAATGGTCCCTTGGGTTGCAACATAAAAAATAATTGGCATCCATTCTAATTTGAAGCTCTTGCCATGAGCTCTCCCGAAAATCCTGTTAAGCATTAAGGCAATAAACCTATATGGGGCCCTTAAGCTTGCTGTGTCATACTCTCCCGTAGGCCTGGTTCTGAAATGTTTTCCAGGCAACAACATTATTTTGAGGGTCTCCACAAGGTCCATTCTGATGTTCTTTAGCCAATCATCAGACAAAAATACTTGTGCTTCTGGCAGGTGGTAGGCCAGGGCTACATATCCTGGGCTATAGGCAGCATAGCCTTGTTTGTCAACATTCTCTAGGATCATAGTGGTTACATCTGCCTGGGGCAGAATCCAACCAATCACTTCAGAGCATGGGAAAAGCTCTGGTCTTGTGGCAATCTTCATCAATGAAGATCTCTCTATATTGTCGTAAATTCCTTCTTCTTCCAAGCCCATATCAAGCACCTCTCGGCACGTGATCAACCTGTATATCTCTCTCCATTGGTACTCCAGCTCTACACCAGATATGCACTTGGTGTCCTCATAGATGTATTCGGTTTTGGTAACAATCTCCACGTCCGACTCCTCCTCGACCATAGGGTCCTTCTTCTTTTGCCTCTTCGACATTTTGAGTTTGAAATCTTCCTGTCATATATGAAATTACAAACATTAATCCATTTCCAGATAAGTTGCAAACATTGAGACAACAGAGTGCATTGTTTTACCCCATTTGTGTTTAACATGGCAGAAATTTGTTAAATGAAGCAAATATGTGCAAGCTAACACTTTTGTATAATATCAAAATAGTTTTATCAACAAATCTCGAGTGGGAAACAAATCTACATTAAAGTGACAGGACCTTGGGGTCTCTGCAGGCGCCATGGTCATTGCGCCGCACGGGAAAAATAGTGGAAATTATTCCAGCCCTTTCAGCGGTGTGCTTTAACAAAATACTACCCATGCAATCTATGATCAATAAAACTATATGCAGTGATATATCTCCCCCCACGGTCTTGGGTTCGAAACCGACCGCAAACTGGGTCGCGTAGAACAGCGTGGTGACATACGGCTGTGGTTTGAGGATGCGGGTAGCACGAAAAAAAAAGGGGGGGGGGGGCAACCATTCCAAACGCTACAGGAAGGCCATGAAAAATCTTCCCCTACCAAAACATCATCATACATGGCAGATTGGTGCAGACAGTGTAACGATCGTCTACACCAAACCCCCCATTCACTAAGCGCAGGGTCGCAAAACAAAAGGCCATGGGAAAAACTACCCTGTGGGTCAAAACGCCCCCCCCACTGACAGTTATGATCAAGCCTCCCCACTATATATACAAGCAAATAATGGGGCCAAAGGAAAAACGGCCGTGGAAAAACCCAACCGTAGAAAAACCAACAAACTGCTCGAACGAAACGGGATAATGCGAATAGGAGCCTACCTGGCAACGCGGCATGGAGAGGGCTGACAAGATTCCACGGTTGAGCCACCTGGAAACACGGGTACCGACAACGGGGTCCTTGTAAGCTTGAGAGAACGGCAGCACATGAGAGCAACAGTTGGAAATAGTAATAGAATAATCCACACGACCCCATATATATATAATCAACCATAAATGGTGGGCGAAAAATAAAATCGGAAGGTGAAAGACAAATGGATCGGATGTCATAAGGATAATTCCTTCCGCAACATCGGGTGGCAAAACCACCAAGCTATCCGCATCGGAGCTTCGCAAGACTTAATCGTCGGAGTGCTAGCGGAAACAAGATCCGCAACGGCGGAACCATAAAGGGCATCACCATCCGCGATGGGCCAAAAAAAATCTACATCGGAACAAAACGAACAAAAGACCGGATGGCTAGTGCCTTTGGAAGCCGCAATGGTGGAAGCTCAAGACTTAAGGAGCGATAAAAACAACAACGCGAGGTCTGAAAAATCAAAGCAATGATCGGGAGACTTTGCGATCTACCATCTGCAACTACAGAGAATGAAGTAACAAAACATTCCGATGAAAAACAAAAAATTAGCCGAATGAGACAACGCATCGGAGCAAAAATAACGAAACTAAAGCTGATTATCTCTCCACAACGGCGGGAGAATCAGCAAATAAACTTTCGATTCAATCATTTGAAAACGCATTCAAAGGCAACAACAAAAGTGGATCATTTCAGGCATTAGAAACAGTCTTTTTGAAGAGTCATTAAATCAAATCAAAGAAGAAAATGAAATCAATCTAAGCAAAAGGAGGGTCCCAAAATTTTTTAATTTTGGGAAAATTGTTGCAGCTGCAACAATTGGTGACTACCTGGTGAACCCCAGATTTCTGACTTAACTTCTTCCTAGTGAAAGACCATATAAATAAAAGTTGAAATCTTCTAGATGTTTGTATTCCTAGGCTGGCCAACCAATACATTTAAATCATTGAGAAGTAGCACATTCTTCGGGAAATGGTAACATCAGAAATATTTGCAAGTCTGAATAACTCTTTTGAGGCCTAATAAGTGAGATTTATTTTACCCGTCTTTAGGTAGTTTCAAGCTTGGACACCACAGGATTGTAACATATAGTAAACAACACTGTCCTTTTGTTCCTCATTCCCATGCCAACTGCACTTTTGTGCTGTTTGAAATTTAGTTCTTTTTGAGTCCTTCATCTGCCTTTCTTTCTGAATTTTATTCAGGCTCCTCTATCCATAGTGTCCTTTTGTGTGAGAGAAGAATTTACTTTTCATCTCACGAATGGAGAGGAACTTTTGGCAATCTGAAATTCATGCTTTTGATACTTTGCTTAGATATGTATTGTTTCTTTAAGGAGTTTTGACTCTTGATAGCTTTTAGCCTTTCTGCAATCATGGCATGGGATCATTTATATATGATATACTGTCTACCTTGCTTCCTTTTTGTGGGTCCTTTGCTGTCACTCCCTTGGACATTTTAGATGTGAAATGGATGGAGCCTCGAAATAGTATCCCAAACTTCTTAATTCTGAGTTATTTACAGAGGTTAAGTAGGACTTCAATGAATGCATGGCCAATTAGGAACACTGCTACTAGAAGACATTCTATGTTTTAAAAGTGCAGTCTTTTGCTCCAGATTTCAGTTAATCAAGAACCCTGATGTTTCCATTGCAACCAAAAGTTTGCCTCTTTATTCAAAAACAAAAAGAACTAGCAACAAATCATTAAACTAAAAGAAAAAACAACATCAAAGCAATAAATCAACAGAGAACAACATCAAAGCATCAAAGAAAAACACATCAATTTATTTATGTACAAAAGAAAAAGCAAAGAAAAGGTGTGCCCGCCCTTAAAAAATTCTTCAATCTAGCGAGTTAAAGGGATAGGCTGTAGTGTAGGACAAAAACCTATCCATGGTCTAAGTGTACCATTTTTGAAATCGAGACCATGTCCACTAATCTACAGTCGTCCTCATCATCCTGAGGAAGTTGAAGGAGCTCAGGCTGAGTGTCAATTCTAGAACTGGCCTTTCTTGAGTTATGATATCTTAGCTTAAGCTCGGTTAGATAATTTCCCAGGACAACATTAGCAGATTCATTACCTTCTCCTAGTTTCATGACAGCATGCTTCATGTAAGGTTCCCTCAAAATTTTAATCCGATTAGGGATACCCTTAAGGGGTAACCATAAATGAGACCAATCTGAAGCAAAATAACCCTTTAACCTGGCAGACCAATCTCGGTTAAGAATAAGCCCATATCCATCCGGTATGTCAGCCACCATAATGTCAATAAATTGACATATCTTGTTATTTGCAGAAAAGTGAATGAGAACATTTTTCATTTCTCCCACTACTTTGACACCCGTGCTATCTAATTGCACTACTTCCCAGGCTGTGAGTTCTGGCTGTCCATTAATCTTCTTGCAAACCTCAAGTGGCATAACATTTACCGATGACCCAGAATCCACCAAACAATTATGCACATTATGATTCAGCATTTCTAGGGTCAAAAGAAAAGGCAAGGTTTCAGCTTTTTCTTCCCAACCTGGTTCTATGTCTTCTTCTCCCAGTTGGTTTTGAGTGGGTATATCTTTTTTAAGCTCCTCAATTTCTTCAGTGTTTCCTTCATTAACACCTACTTGTTCTTCCACAAGTTTGACAGGATCGCTGATTGGCTCTATTTCCTGGTTAACAGTAGTGACTTTAGGTGTTTTATCTTTAACATTCACATCTACCCGTCTCTTGACATTCTCTTGCAATTTTTTAATCTTCGAAATTATTGCATTGTCTTTAATTGTTAGGTCCGAATCTTTTGTTGCTGTTGGTGTGAATTCAGATTTGAGAGTGTTCTCTTCTGTGTTGAAAAGTGAGACACCATCCCATAAAAACATGGTATCATTATCTTGTTTCTCTATGGTCTGGTTTTTCTCTTCTTCTTTACCACTGTCTTTAGTCAATTTAGTGTCCAGTAGCTTATTCATCACCAATGTCATCGAATTTAACCATTGGGGACACTTCTTTTCAGAATGAGGTTGTTGGTGGAAAGTGCAGAAATTATCCCCCCCTACCTCTGTTATATTCACTGATGCTGAATTTGGTGGAGGGATCTTCAATTGGTTGTTGTCTGCTCTTTTGTGGTAGCAAGGTTTGTAATTTTTCTGAACTTCCCTTTCTTTCTCTAGGTCTATTATTCGGTTGGATAGTTTCTGAATCATTTTCAGCATTCCCTCAAAATCATGTGATTGTTCCTCTTTAAGTTTAGACATCAGTGAGGCTCTTCTCCCGATAGTTTTTTCCTCAGGTTATTTGGGATAGTCTTCTATACTTTCCTTTTCAGCCTCTACCCTTTCTGCTTCTTCATAAGTTTCTTCCAACGTAGTTCTGGATTTCATTTTGGTAAACATTGCCAGCTCAGGTCCTAGGGCTGAGGTATAATATTCAATTAAGACTTTGTCTGAGGGTCTGTCAGTTTCAGAAAAGTTCTTTAAGTATGATGAAAACCTTTGAGTAAAATGATGCACCTTCTCATCCTTCTCTTTTTTTAACAAACCAAGACCTTTCATTAGTGAAGCATGTGTCTTTTGGGCTGCGTATTTACTTCTGAAAATCCTTTCGAAGGTGTCCCAATCAGGAATAGAGTTTGCAGGAAAACTGAAGTACCAAGATGCTGCTGCTCCTTTAAGGGTATATGGGAACAATCTACAGACAACATCCTCGTACTCCCCAGCCCTTAGCCCTTCTATTACTAAATAGAAACTTTGCAAGTGGTCTTCTACAGCAATCTTCTCATCGGGATCAAACTTAGGCAGCAGCTTATCAAAAGCTTGAGGTAGGTTGTGCAAAGGAGGTGTGAGGTTCAAAGGTGATCTAGCTCTCCAAGCTGGAAGAGGGTTGGGCTGATTCACATTTATACTAGCCATGAGCAAAGGTGAACAAACAGGAGTCTAAGTAAAAACACCGTAAGATGAAACTGGGCTTACTTGCTCCAAAGACAGAACCAAAACCTGTAAGGACCCGGGTTAGGTCAAAAGCTTTCAAATATCTGCTGGTGGCGTAATCTTGAGAAAATAGGTTTCCACGGCCAGCCATACACTGGTGGCCCTCCTTCTAGCACCAGAAATAGTTGAGGCCTGGAAATTTGTAGGCAACAACAGCAAGGGATTCTCCCCAGTCAACGTTCCCAACTAGCCCATGACTGTTTGGTGTAGGGAATCTATCTGATTTGCAGTCCGGCTACTGTAGGTCAAGTAACAAAACAAAGGTTTTACCGGTTGCGGCCCGGTCCACCGTGTATGTTTTTGTATTTTTGACTTAATGTATGATATGCACGTGCCTAATTAACAACGCAGGGTGATAAAGACACAAAGAGTAGTCACAATGTGATGTGCAGGTTCTTACCTCTCGTCTTAGAACTCACAAGCATCTAAATCACATATGCATCAATAAAGTAACACTAACTATCTATCTATCTATCTATCCCCGGGGAGCCAAATTGTAACTTATTTATGGGTAATGTGTATTGTGCACGCATTATAAAGAGAAATTACAGATAGCTGATATTCCTTCCTACAACACATGAATGATTAAAGATATTTAGACAATCAGATAGCCAATTGTTTATGAATAGCATGCATTACTCATGGTGGTAACTTCACAGAATAAACCAGAAATCGTTCAAACAAGAACATAGGCTCTAAGAGTTAGAATGATCTCATAGTTAATGGACAAAACTGGAAAAATGAAATAGTTCATCTTTCACCAATCCATATCATAGCATTTGAACGTCCCACCAAACTTTCTCCGACAGGCAAACAATAATTCTTTATTGCAAAAAAAGTAGTTCTTCTTACAATATCTCTTTACATATTTAACTGGGAAAAATCCCACTTTGTTCTTCTAAGTCTCCTATATTTATACAAAAGGATGAGACTGTTGGGTTGCCCACAAATAACCCATGGGCTTCCCAACTCTTCGCCTCCCAAAATTTCACTTTCCTCAAATGTTTACAAAATCGTTACACATTACAAAAGTGAATGATCATTCACGAGGAGGACCCCACTTGGGTATTCAAAAATTTCTTCCACGCCAAAGCATCAGAAGCAATGCCTTCAAACGCAAAGGTTCCAAAAATTGAATGTTTATCTCGAATTTTGCAGCTTGGTTCTTGATGGCCTCAATTATGGCCGCACTCAAACGAAGCTGGTCCTCCAATAGCTGCACACTGATGGCGGAATGATCTACTTCACTCCTTAATATCTGGTTGTCGAGGGCCTTAATGTCCTGTGTTTTTACTTCCTCCTCTTGATACCTCTTCTATAAAATCTCCACAAATGAGTTGTGGTCTGGAAAAATCTCTAGCCTTTGCTTAACTTCTGTTTGGCATCGGTTATAGGTAATCAGGAGCCTTCTAAATAATTCTGAGCAAGCTCCTTTAGTTTTTCTAACAGCCTTCTTGAAATCTTCTGCTGTGTTTATAGCAAACTCTAATAAGTCATAATCCTGCTGAAGGGCCTGCCAATCTTTCGAGGGCAGCTCTACAGGAGTTTCCTCATTCTTTTCCAACCTTGCCATTCTTGCTGTCAGAACTTCCATGACATCCTGAGATCTATCAACAAAATAAGAAGAGGTCTCTAGAATTTCCTCTAACCGGCCGTCTATTTGCAAAACTTTGCATCTCTCTTCTTCTATAGCAGTCTACAGCTGAAGCATCTTGGCCTTTTGTGCCAGCACATGTTCTTTGAAAGGCTAGAGGTCAAACTGCTACTCTTTTGCTTCTTCTAAAGCGGTTGTCAGAGAAGTGATCTGTTCTTGAAGTCTTGCCTCTTGTTCTTGAGCTTGCTTCTCATTTGTCTCCAAGGTGGTTTTCTGCAACTCTAAGTCTTCTATCCTTCCCAGCAGCTGTTCCTTTTCCACCCTTAGCTCTTGATACTCTTGTTGCACTCTCTCCAGACATTCTTGTGTAGTTTCCATAGACCTCCTTTCTGCTTGGAGAATCTGCAGTTCATCCTTGGAAGACCTTATCTATTTCTGCATGTCTTCATATTTCCTCTTCAACTTGTTGCTTTCTTCTCTTTCCTTTCTCAAGGTGTCTTTCAGCCGAGAAGAAGACTTCCTGGATTGCTCCAGATCTGTCATTATTTTGTCCACATTATCCTCTGAAGCATGGATCAATGCAGCTCCTGCTCGAATAGTGAATCTGGGATCTCGATCTGTCCCATATACAACAGTTGAATCCGTTATCATCTTCCTAGAAAGACCTCATGTTGCAACCTTCTTTTTCATTCCTCTTCACTATCCTCTTGGTTTCCTTGTCATAGAAAATGGTATTAAAATCAGGGATTTCTTCCCCTTCCTTTTGTACAAAAGGGACCAGTTTGAGCGTGGGGACCATAGACTGTCCAAGCATGCTGGCAGCTGGTACTCCTCAGTCCTGAACCTCGGGGTTCTCTATGTCTTGGGTCTGACCGCCTGCTGTGTCAGTGGGTGACTGTTCTGTCGTTGACTGGGTAAGCTTCACCCTCTCTGCTTCCTATCTCTTAAGCTCCTCATCAAGCTTTCTTTTTCTTTCTTCTTCTTCATTTTTTTCATCTTCCTCTGCTTTTCTAGCTGCCTCTTGTGCAGCTTTTCTTTTCTCTTCTTCTTCTCCCTGCAGCCACCCTGCAGCTTCTTGGGCCAGCCTTTGGGCTTCCTCATTTCGTTTCCTTGCTTCCTCATCAGGTTTTTCTTGTTCATCCTGCCCCTTCCCACCTTTTGTGGTTATCTTCTTCTTGAACCTTCTCCTTAAGGCTGTAATGTTCAAAGCACTGCGGAAGACATATTCTTCTCTATCCCAATGGTGGGTGTATTCGAAATGGACATTGCTTTCTTTGCAGTGTTCAGCCACTTTGCTGTGAGAATCATTTCTATGGAAGGGCATCTCACCAAAATGAAACCTTTCCAACTCTTCTACACACTCATCTACTTTCTTCACCCTGGTAAACCTATAACTTCCTAACTTGAAAGGCAAAGGGGGATAGGTAGCCTTCTTATGTTCAAACAAAAAGCTTCCTATGCCATCCAGGAAGACTTGCCTAACTGCCTCTTTATGAATGATTTAGTCTGTGGCGTATTTGGGTAGCAGGGAGGGTGCTCTGGAGCCTCCGAACATTCTGAAGTAGAGGCCATCTTCAGTCAGGTAGTAATCTACATATTCTTCAATGACCTGCAATGCCTCTTCTGACATGCAGTCGCATTCCTTTAGAAAAATGAGAGTATACAAGGGCATGATGAAGTGTTCACAAACATCCCGGTAATGACTATGGTATTTGTGTGCCCATAGTGGCTTATATGCAGAATAAATAGGCATCCTCTCCCTGTCCCAGATGCACCTTAGGCCGGGGAAATGTTGATTGCACAATATACAATCGACGAGTATGGAACTCATGTAAAATTCAGACCTCTTTTGGGACACTCCTCCCAAAGCTAAGGCCATGCAGGCTGAAAGACTGTTTGATACTATGTTGGCCCAGTTGAAAATGGTCCCCTGGGTTGCAACATAAAAAATAATTGGCATCCATTCTAATTTGAAGCTCTTGCCATGAGCTCTCCCGAAAATCCTGTTAAGCATTAAGGCGATAAACCTGTATGGGGCCCTTAAGCTTGCTGTGTCATACTCTCCCGTAGGCCTGGTTCTGAAATGTTTTCCAGGAAACAACATTCTTTTGAGGGTCTCCACAAGGTCCATTCTGATGTTCTTTAGCCAATCATCAGACAAAAATACTTGTGCTTCTGGTAGGTGGTAGGCCAGGGCTACATATCCTGGGCTATAAGTAGCATAGCCTTGTTTGTCAACATTCTCCAGGATCATAGTGGTTACATCTGCCCGGGGTAGAATCCAACCAATCACTTCAGAGAATGGGAAAAGCTCTGGTCTTGTGGCAATCTTCATCAGTGAAGATCTCTCTATATTGGTGTAAATGCCTTCTTCTTCCAAGCCCATATCAGGCACCTCTCGGTGCGTGATCAACTTGTATATCTCTCCCCATTGGTACTCTAGCTCTACACCAGATATGCACTTGGTGTTGTCATAGATGTATTCGGTTTTGGTAATAATATCCACGTCGGGCTCCTCCTCGACCACAGGGGCCTTCTTCTTTTACCTCTTTGACATTTTGAGTTCAAAATCTTCTTGTCATATATGAAATTACAAACATTAAGCCATTTCCAGATAAGTTGCAAACATTGAAACAACATAGTGCAGTGTTTTACCCCATTTATGTTTAACATGACGGAAATTTGTTAAATGAAGCAAATATGTGGAAGCTAACACTTCTGTATAATATCAAAACAGTTTTATCAACAAATCTCAAGTGGACAACAAATCTACATTAAATTGACAGGACCTCAGGGTCTCTGCGGGCGCCATTGTCATCATGCCATGCGGGAAAAACAGTGGAAATTATTCCAGCCCTTTCAGTGGTGTGCTTTAACAAAATACTACCCATGCAATCTATGATCAATAAAACTATATGCAGTGATATATCTCCCCCCACCGACTTGGGTTCGAAACCGACCACGAACCGGGTCGCACAAAACAACGTGGCGACATATGGTTGTGGTTTGAGGATGTGGGTAGCATGAAAACAAAAAAAGGGGGGGGGAGAAACCATTCCAAATGCTACAGGAAGGCCATGAAAAACCTTCCCCTACCAAAACATCATCATACAGGGCAGATTGGTGCAGACAGCGTAACGACCACCTGCAACAAACCCCCCATTCACTAAGCACAGGGTTGCAAAACAAAAGGCCGTGGGAAAAACTACCCTATGGGTCAAAACGCCCCCCCACTGATAGTTATGATCAATCCCCCCCACTATATATACAAGCAAATAATGGGGCCAAAGGAAAAACGGCCGTGGAAAATCCCAACCGTAGAAAAATCAACAAACTGCTCGAATGGAATGGGATAATGCAAATAGGAGCCTACCTGGAAACACGGCGTGAAGAGGGATGACAAGCTTCCACGGTTGAGCCACCTGGAAACACGGGTACCGACAACGGGGTCCTTGCGAGCTTGAGAAAACGACATCACACGAGAGCGACAGTTGGAAACAGTAATAGAATAATGCACACGACCCCATATATATATAATCAATCATAAATGGCGGGCGAAAAATAAAATCGAACGGCGGAAGACAAACGAATCGGATGTCATAAGGATAATTCCTTCCGCAACGTCGGGTGGCGAAACCACCAAGCTATCCACAGAGCTATCCGCATCGGAGCTTCGCAAGATTTAATCGTTGGAGCAATAATGGAAACAATATCCACAATGGCGGAACCGTAAAGGGCATCACCATCCGTGATGGGCCAAAAAAAATCTACATCGGAACAAAACGACCAAAAGACCGGAAGGCTAGTGCCTTTGGAAGCCGCAATGGCGGAAGCTCAAGACTTAAGGAGCGGCGAAAACAATAACATGAGGTCTGAAAAATCAAAGCGATGATCAGGAGACTTCGTGATCTACCATCCGCAACTATGGAGAATGAAGTAACAAATCGTTCCGATGCAAAACGAAAAATCAGCCGAATGAGACAACGCATTAGAGCAAAAATAATGAAACTAAAGCTGATTATCTCTCCGCAACGGCGGGAGAATCAACAAATAAACTTCCGATTCAATCATTTGAAAACGCATTCAAAGGCAACAACAAAAGTGGATCAATTCAGGCATTAGAAACAGTCTTTTTGAAGAGTCACTAAATCAAATCAAAGAAGAAAATCAAATGAATCTAAGCAAAAGGAGGGTCCCGAAATTTTTTAATTTTGGGAAAATTGTTGCAGCTGCAACATAACCTCAAACAAGAAATGAATTTGTTAATTGAGTGATCACACAAACCAGAAATAAAACTAGCAAATAGAGTAAAATGGGCTTATAGCTTGTATCTATGTCATAAGTAGTTATCAAAAATACATAAGAGTTTCTGAACTTAGCTATGTAAACAGTAGCTTGAAAGCCTCCCATTATACAAAAATTCGAACCACTCCACTGTATGCTTCCTCTCCTTATATAATTACAAAGATCCTATGAAGTAGTTCCATATTCACTTATTTAGGTTGAATTTGAAACTAGTCAGTAGTTACATTAACCAACTTTCAAAGATTAAAAACTAATTGCCTAAAAATAGCAAAATCGAATTTCTGGGAAATTTGGTGAATTTCTGGAAAATGGGTCTCGGAGAATCCCCCATATCTCTCAATCTGAGAAACCTGTATAAACACTGAGAGAGGTTTTTGTGAATGAGTCTGTAATGGAAAAAAACCTCTCTTGGTGTTAAAAAATTATTTTCCAGTCAATCAGAATATGTCCCGAAAGATGAAGACTAAAACAAGAAAATATTAAATATTTTAAAACCCTGAAAAATAGGTTGTAAAGATTAAATCGAATCTTTCAAACCTTGACAGTTGTTGCAAAACTGAGAGAGGTTTTTGTGAATGGGTATCTTGTGAACAAAAAACTCTTTTTTTTTCTTTCTAAAATTCATCTCCATCAGCTCGTGATCTGCACTTAATTGAAATAACCCAAAACAGGAAAAAACAGAGCATAATTCTCAATAATCTTTGCACACTCCTTTCTTGTTAAATCCAACCACAGACTGCTAGGTATCAGCACAATCTCTGTAAGATTTCATACATCCAAGAAATTCATAGCTAGCTTCAAATTACTCCCATCGTGCACTATCATTACATTTAAAGGATCTTCATTTCCCAAATTCTGGACAGCTGCAACTTGCCTGAATCATCCTTGTCTTAACTTGAACACTTGTAAAAATTATTAGTAAGGATTATACATGTATCATTCTCCTTTTACAGATGTGAAAAATACAATCATTTGCAATTTTGAAAACTCACGAGCAAACTTACAATTTTTTAAAGGCCATGACTTTCTTGTAGCGCTCTAGTTCATAATTTCTTCCTTTGCGCTACAGGAATCTCTGATTAATGTTTTTTTTACAAAAGGCTTAAATACAAAGGGTTAAATTATGTAATCAAACTTTGATTAAACCTTATGATATCTCTTTAAAACCTTGCAGAAATATATACACCTAATAAGACCACTAAAACTATGAAAAAAACTAAGTAAAGTAAATTTAAAAAAAAAACTATAAAATCAAAAATAAAAATATGCTCACTATTGAAATACCTCAAAAACCAAACTCAATCTTAAAAGAAATAAGAAAACCATGTTTTGAAAATAAAGCATATAGTCTAAAACAGAAAACAAAATTTAGCTATAACACTTAGCATTGTAATGATCTTTTGATATCCCAGATGTCCTGAAAAAGGAATTTTATGTACTTTATTTAAAATCAGCAATTTAATTTTTGGTATATTAGGTACATATAGTCTATTTTTATACAGCATTAAGCCTTTTTTGTTCAAAGTTAAATCTATTTTTACATTTTCAGATTCATTTTCTGTAAATTTTTCTCTTAGATTTTGATATTCTTTATCCAATTTTACTCCTTCCAATTTATCGTCCAATTTTCTATTTTGTAGTTGCTAATGACAGCTATAAAATTCAGTCTTGCATTTCTACTTAAGGCATCAACACTTTATTTTCCTTTTATTTGATATGTTTAATGTCGAAATCGTATTCATTGAGGAAAGCTAACCATATTGCTTACCGTGCGTTTAGATTTTGTTGATCAAACAAGTATTTCAAGCTTATGTTGTCAGACAATAATCATTAGAGGAAATTTCAACTCAAAATGTGCCTTTTAACTTTAACTCAAATTCCATGTCATCATGTGTCATCCAATGAAATTGCTTTAAATTTGAAATACCGTATAGGTCTTAAACACTTTTTTAATATAAATTTGGGGATAGGTATCATAAAAAAAAACTACTTTTTGTGTTTGTATTTTCGACATCTCTCCCCGTATTTTTACTCAAATTTCAATCGCGAGAGCTCGTTGGATGTGGAATTAAATTTCGCATCCAATGAGTACCCACTCGGCATACTTTTGACGGACCCCGCTACCCCAAAAGAAAGAAATACTTGAAAAAACGTGATGATGACATCATCATCACATTTTTTCAAGTATTTCTTGTTTTTGGGGTAGCAGGGTCCATCAAAAGTATGCCGAGTGGGTACTCGTTGGGTGCGGAACTTAATTCCACATCCAATGAGCTCTCCTGATCGAAATTTGAGTAAAAACACAGGGAGATATGTCAAAAATACAAACAAAAAAGTAGTTTTTTTTCTTTTCTTCCTCCAAAATTAATAAATATTATTTTATTATTTTAACTATTATTTTATTAATTTTTTTTAGGAGGCCCATTTTGAGTTGAAATTTCCTTTAATGAAAAATATTTTACTGATTAGATGATGGTCCCACATTTTCAAAGCATATATTATGGCAGCCAACTCTAAATCGTAAGTAGTGTAATTCTTTTCATGTGTTTTTAACTTCCTTGATTCATATTCAATTACGTGACCTTCTTGTGTTAATAATCCACACAAACCCTCATTGCATGCACCAGTGCACACAACAAAGTCCTTGTTTAGATATGATATTTTTCATATCGGTGCAGTAGTTAACAATTCTTTTAACTTATTAAAACTTTATTCACACTTTAGATCCCATACAATAATTTTGCCCTTTTTGTGTAAGGATGTTATGGGATTCATGATTTTTGAGAATCCCTCTATGAATTTTCAGTAATAACCTGTAATCCCCATGAATGATCGTACATCCGATATATCCTTAGGAACATGCCATTCCATTATTTCTTTTACCTTATCAGGATCTACTGATATTTCTTCCTTGGATATCACATGACCTAGATACTCTATTTTATCCTTAATGAATTCGCATTTACTGATTTAGCATACAGTTTATGTTCTCTTAGAACCTGTAGTATTATCTACAAATGTTCATCATGTTCTTCTTTTGTTTTTGAATAAATTCATATGCCATCTATGAATACAACTACAAATTTATCCAGGTACTTAAGACAATGTTCATTAAACAAATACAAATTGTTGGAGCATTCGTTAGCCCAAATGGCATAATTACAAACTCATAATGTCCGTATCAGGTTCAAAATGCAGTTTTAAAAATATCTTTATCTTTAATTCTGACTTGATGATATCCAGATGTCAAG
This sequence comes from Pseudotsuga menziesii, assembly GCA_001517045.1. Lineage (NCBI taxonomy): Eukaryota > Viridiplantae > Streptophyta > Pinopsida > Pinales > Pinaceae > Pseudotsuga > Pseudotsuga menziesii. The sequence continues at coordinate 92,337 of LPNX011167214.1, read as the reverse complement.
TCTATTTTTGAGAATATCGTTGCTCTGCATATTTGATCGAGCAGATCATCTATGTGGGGTAATGGATATCTATTTTTAATTTTCATTTTGTTTAACTGACGATAATCTATACATAAACGTAATGTAGTGTCTTTATTTTTAACAAATAAGACAGCTGCTCCCCAAGCGGATACTCTTGGTCTTATATAATTCTTATCTATTAGCTCTTGCAGTTGTAGTTTTAATTCATTAAGTTGTTCATCCGATAAGGAGCCTTTGAATTAGGTACAACTCCTAGTACTAATTCAATGGTAAAATCCAATTCTCTTTTTGGAGGTAATCCTGGAATCTCTTCCGAGAAAAAATCTGAGAATTCTTGTAAGATTGGAATATCATCAAATTTTAATTTGTCTTCTTTATTCATGCATTTGTCATTCATTACATGTACAACAAAAACTTTACAACCTTTCCGTACAAACGTTTTCATTTGTAATGCTGAAATTTGTCTAACATAAACTTTTCTAGGTATCCCTTTGACTGTAACTCCTTCTCCTTTAACATCTAAGCTTGTAAATGTTTTCTTAAAACAATTTAAAACTACTTTATATTTTTCCAGCCATCCCCTACCTATTAGAACATCATAAGACCCCAGCGGCAGTACATTTAATTTCACTTGAGTTTTGAATTGACTCATAAACATTTCAGAATTTTCAACATAGTTCACTACTTTTCTTTTGGTTCCTATAGCTAATTGAACCAACTAATATTTTTCAAAAATTTTCAAATGTAAATTGCATCTTTTTGCTATACTAGGGGACACAACTTAAACTAGCACCTGGGTCTATCAAAATAGAAACAGGTTTGTTTTGTATCATACCTTCTATTTCCACCATGGATGTTTGGTGATCAGTCTATCGATTCCCCAAGGCTGCATTAATTCTGGGCATTTCATTTGCTACGTCACCAACAGTTTCTTCCTCCTGAATGGTATGTAATTGCTGAAATTCCTCCTTCTATTTGAGAAGTCCTTTGCATAATGAGGTCCCTGACATTCCCAACACTTCATAGGTTCTCTTTGTTCATTGTAGTTAACATAATTATTAGGCATGTCTCTGTCTTTTGGTGCTTTAATTTTTTGCTATGTTTTACCTTTAAAATATGTTGATTATTATTCTTAGAAAAATTTTGGGAATTATTTTTGAAGCTTTTTTTAGGATTAAATCCTTTCATTTTCTGCTCAAAGTTACTGGTTCTTTTATTTTTCTAGTTAGGTATTCCTTCTCTCTTATTTTTACTTTGTTCATAACAGAAGTTAGATTTTCTCATTTCCTCTTCAAGGGTTTTTGGATTATCAAATTCAATTCTATCATTCAAACTAATAGGTAAACAACTCAAAAACCTCAGTATCTTAGTCATTTCGTCAATTATATAAGGTAAATATCGTAATAAAATAAAAAATTTACTACTTAATTCTTTCATAGACATTGAACCTAGTTTAAGATCATAAAACTCTTTATCTTTTTATTCATAATACTATTCAGATAATAATTTTCTTTTGAAGGTTTTTAACTCTATTTATATCCTTCCACCATATGTCAGCCTTTATAGTTAAGTTATAGATAGCCATATGAGCTTTCATCCTATTTGAGTAGTTATAAATTTGGAAGCACTTTTTCATACCTGACAACCATGCCTCGACTTCTACACCGTTTTCCACTTCTCCATTAAACATAAGGGGTTTTATATTTTTAAATTATCTTTTTATCTCTTCGTAGGATTTATTTCTCCTCTTTTTAGGACCACTATAGCTATCACTACTTTCACTAGAATGTTTATACTTTTCTTTGTGTGACCTTACTTTGATTCCTGAAGAAGATTCACTATCAGAAAATTTCAACTTCTTACCTTTACGTTTGTATGATATTGTTCCAGACTTAGTTTCATGTTCTCTTCTTTTATCCTTTCCTCTATTGTGTATTTTATCTAGTAACATCTGATTCAGTTCTTCTTGTGATTTTAAGATTCTTTCGTTATCTTATTTTATAGTTTGTAATTCATCTCTTAAATATTTTACAGTTTGAAGCATTTCAGATGGTTGATTATTTAATTCCACATATATGTTATCTGGATTGTTATGATGAGATCCATCTTCAGCAGATGCTTCTACTCCTTCCATTTTCTGCAAGATAGCAGTTTATATTACTGTACAAAAAAAAAATTAAAACATAATCAATATTATTGTTTTCCTATTTTGTACGCGATTTGAGCCAATATTCAGGCCTAGTGTTTGGAAACTCGCTCTGATACCACATGTAACATCAACAAAAATACCATAGTAAAAAAAAAATTAACATATAAGTTCTTTAAAAGACCAATAATAATTTATCTAATAAACACTTAGATCTTAGTATTTCAACAAAGTTTATTGCAATGTAGATTCATATTATTTTGATCTAAATTATTGTTTACAAGTACTATGTTTATCGTGCTTTCTTTTCCGCTTCCAAAAAAAATGTGATTCTCTTGACATGTATTTTTCTTCGTAATATTGTTTGTGTTGCGCAAGAAGAGGTTGTTGTCAAAATTAAAGTTTTTATACTTTTCTTTGCTGATCTATATTGAAGACCTGGTTAGGAAGTGAAAGGTCTTACTTATCCCTTCATCTAATGTAGGTCTTTTAACATTTTATAAAGCAGGGTTTCGATGAAGAACTTGACTCGTGCCTTGGAAATCAAAGTGCCCTAGGTATGGACACCAAGGGACCCTAAAAGAACTTTGAGCTAAAATAAGTTCCTTTTTATTTCCTTTCAATACTAGATTTAACAAAGTTTATAACAAAAGAAATAAGGTTATGATGCCTAACCCTAAGTCTTTCCCTCGCTTATCCTAAAGATCGAAAGAATAAGAGTCATTACAAAAATATAGAGAAAGGGTATGGTTTCAACCAAGTCCACATGGAAAACCTACGTACATGTGCCCATGTGCAAAGTTCCCATCAACTGTGTAAAGGAAAAGGGTTTAACCCTTCGAAAGGTCAAAGGTTTTTCAGTCATTTTGAAATGGTTTACTGTGGGAGGAGCCAAAGGTGCTCAGTTCTTTGCTTCCCCTACTTCTCGATTCTACTCAAACCTTGACTTTGCACTTAAGAAAACTTTGGTGGTTTCAGCCATGGTCATCGCCTTTATTGTGACAAAGGGTCACCAGATTCGAAGCTTTAACTCCCACATTGAGGTAAGAGGTGTCAATCATTTTCTTTGCTGTTAGTTTTTAACACTATAAAATATATACAATAATTCTTGATTTAACCTGCATTTATGTTTAACTAGTAGAGAGTTGTCAACTAGCGAGGCATGGTTTGGAGAGCTAGGTTTGAATATGCGCTTAAGGTCTTGGTAAGACCTTGATCCCTAAACCTTGACATCCTTGACAGTGTGGATAAGGCTTGAGTGGGAAAGTCTTCTCTAGCAATGCAACCCAAGCTCATCTTTGGTTGATGACGGTTATAGTTTTGCTCGATCCATTGTTTTGGGGTTAAGCACCTATGTTTAGCACAATTTTTGTTTTTGGAAATATTTAAGGCTTCCTCAAAATATTTGAAAGTTTGAGACTTCTAAAAAGTAACAGGCTGTTAGCCTGCATGGGGAAAAATTTATCAAGTCATTTCCAGTTTATTTATAATGTTGTAATGTTGTCTGTTTCAAACTTGATAACTCTCAGTTCTGTCCGGTGATGGAGGTTCTTGGTTAAAATACTTGTTCTATTTAATTAGTTATTATGGTGTTGAATACATTCGTATTACCCTGTAGAATTGTAAAAATGTTTATGCTAAGTATCGTCTCTATTTTGAATACCACTCTGAACTAGGTAACTTAGTTCGATTACTGTACACAATTACTTTGGGGTTTTACTGTGTTTTCTAGTTATAAAATTTTAAGGCCGTGATGCCATTCCGAAATCGTTCTTTTTAATGTTGATGTATATGTAACTTCAGAATGTATTCACTTGTATATTTCATGTATTGTGCCCTGATGTTTATTCTGGGAAGTATATGTAATGTAATTGAGTCATGTCATGCCCCGATGTTCCTATCGGGATGTTCTATAATGTAAACAAGTCATGTCAAGTCATTGTGGGTAACCCTCCTATTGATCAAGGGTTAAAGTCCTCGCAGTTCCGTGGCACTAGGGTTATTAGAATCTCTTAGAGAAGTTATCCCTAGTAGGGTTTTGTCAAGTCAGGAATTAGTATAAATAGAGAGCTAGGCTCTCTATTTAGAACACACTCACTCACACTCAGTTGTAGCGCATAGCTGAGGAAGAAGAAGACACTAGGGCTAGGAAGAAAGAGGCTACTACTGTCGGGAGATCATCTTACTGTTTTGGGGTTTTACTTTTGGTGCTGATTCTATCTCTGAGGAAGTTGCGGGGTTTTCTCCATTTATGGTTTCCCCAAGGAAAAGCATTGTGTTCATTGTCTCTTGTGTTTGATTGTTGTACTTGTTATTCTCTTAGTTAAAGATCCTAACATAATGCTAACTTCAATGATAAAATTCTAACATGGTATCAGAACTAACCTGAGAAGAAGATAGTGTGTAGCTGCGGGAACTAGGGCTTCCTAATTTGTGTATCTCTCTCCACATATTTTTAGAAAAAGAAGGTTGGATTAACTCTCCTCCCTAGGGCACATCTTTCTGTCGAAGCAGAATCCAATTCTGAGCTTTTTCAGTTTTGGACCTGACACTATTGCCAGTTGAATTAGGGCTTTCCACATAAGTGGAATTTTTTAGTGAGCCCAGGAATGGATTTATCTCCTCCTCAATATCAAAGTTTAGTGATCAAGATCAAAGCATTTGGTTGGATATAACTCTGGAAAATCCAAACCCTAATCTACTCCTGAACTAGCACTATAGAAATTCAGCTCCAAATCCAGATATAACATCTTGACCTGGTAAGATCTAAATCTTTTGTATTTCCATTTGAGGTTCTCAGTTAAGATGTCTCATCATACCAATCTTGATGAAAATATTGAGGGAGATGACAACTTCCGAGCCTGGAAGTATAGGATCTCCTTGGTCCTAGAAGAACATGAGTTGGAATCATATATCAGTGAGGAGGTTCCAGTTCCAGAGGGAAATGAGGATAAGGCATTACACAAGAAGAGGTTGGTTATGGAAAAGAGGATTATTGCCGATTCAATCAAGGATCACCTCATACCACAGGTGTCCTCCCTAAAGACACCTAAATCTATGTTTGATGCCCTAACCAAACTATTTGAAGGAAAGAACATAAACCAGAAGATGACTCTGAGAAATCAACTGAAGAATGTAAAGATCCGGAATGCTGAGACAATCCAGTCTTACTTTACAAGGGTCTCTCATATCAAGGAATAGTTGGAAGTAGTAGATGAAGAAGTGGAGAATGCAGAGATTGTGATGACCACCTTGAATGGTCTACCCAAATCATGGGACTCCTTTATTCAAGGGATCTTTGCCAGAAAGAAGTTAGTCAAATTTAGTAGACTATGGGAAGAATTCTCTCAAGAAGAAGCTCGAATAGTAGCTTGAGAATAAAAGATGGGAAGTGAAGATCAAGCCCTCACAGTTCATTCCAAGAAAAGAAAAAAAAGTTCTCATCACTCCAGATGTAAGCATAGCCATAAAACTAACCCTAGAAAAGATTTGTCTAGAAGCAGATGTTATACATGTGATGAAGTAGGACACTTTGCAAAAGATTATCCTAAAAGACAAAAGAATAAAAGGGGAAACAAGAGAATACATCATGCTCATGCTACAGAGGATGATGAACCTTCCACAAAGAGAACTAGATATGAAAGTGAAGACTCTTCAAGTGATGAAGAATATGTCTTGATTTCTGCTCTCACAAGAAACATCACACATGGAAGTAATGATTGGCTTATAGACAGTGGGGCTTCCAAACATATGACATGATTCAAGGAGTCCTTTGTGAAACTTTCAGAACATGAATCACCTCACAAGGTGAAACTTGGAGATGAATACCAGTATCCAATAAAAGGTAGTGGGGAATCCTCCTATAAGCTAGACTCTGGAAATTCTATGAAGATGCAAGATGTATTGTTTGTACCAGGACTAAAAAAGAACCTTCTCTCCATATCTGCATTAGATGCAAAAGGCATGAGGGTTTCATTTATAGATGGCCAAGTTATCATGTGGCCAAAGGGAAATACTATTAATGATGCAGTAGTGATTGGGGAACAAGAAGGAGGTCTATACAAATTGAAGGGCCATACAGAACAAGCTTTAGTCCATGACACAGTAGAGCCAAATGAGCTTTGGCATAGAAGGCTTGCACATGTGCATTACAGAGCACTACCACTTGCAAGCAAAGTTGTTGAAGGTCTTCCAAAAATTCAAGAAAAACATGATGGAGTCTGCAAAGGATGTGCGAAAGGAAAGAATACAAAGAAGACATTTCCAAGTAGCGAGAACAAGGCAAAAGGAATCTTGGAAATCATTTGCTCCAATGTATGTGGTCTGATGTCATCAAGTTCACTAAGTGGGTATGTATACTATGTTTCTTTCATTGATGAATTTTCTAGGAAGACATGGATTTTCTTCATGAAGAACAAAGATGAAGTATTCAGCAAGTTCAAGGAATTCAAATCCTTGATCAAGAACCACACTGAAAGGAAGATCAAGACCTTTCAATCAAATAATGGTAGAGAATTCACATCAAATGAATTCAAAGACTCAGGGATTAAAAGGGATTTATCCACTCCATATAATCCATAACAGAATGGGATTGCAAAAAGGAAGAATAGAACTATCATGGAAGTTGCAAGAGCAATGATTCATGATCAAGATCTTCCTATGCATCTATGGGTAGAAGCTACTAGAACAGCTGTGTATGTAAAAAACCATACTCCACACAGAGTACTTGAGAAGAAGTCTTTTTCGACAAGAAACTAGAAGTCATCCATCTCAGAATATCCGGCTGTCTAGTGTACATACACATTCCAAAAGAGAATAGGACAAAATTAGATCCTTCAGGAAAGAAGGGTATATTTGTGGGATACTCTGAAAGCTCGAAGGCTTACAGAATATACTTCCCAGGGTTCAAGAAGATTGACATCATCAGGGATGTAAGTTTTGACGAAGACTCAGCTTACAACAAATCCAAAAAGAAACCTGCTGAAATTCCTGAAGAATCGGAAGCACCCAGAATTCATGACACAACCATGAATGAATAAACTCAAGAAGAATATCAATAATTTGAAAAAACTCAAGAACCTGTAGATCCACCTTAGGAGAAGAATCCTCATAAGAGGAAACCTACTTGGGTACGAGAAGATATCCAAGGTGCTGAAATATATGGGGCTCCATAAGAGAATCACAGAGAAAGAAAGAGGACTCAAATCCTGCTCTGGTTATGTAGCCTTATTATGTGATTTCATCGATAAAGAACCTTCCAATTATGAAGAAGTGGTAGAACAGAAAGAATGGAAGGATGCTATGATCGAAGAATATCAATTGATCATGAAGAATGATGTTCGGGATGTTGTCCCAAGACCAGAAGGGAAGTTGGTTGTAACTTCCAAATGGATCTACAAGATCAAGTATGCTACAGACAGTAGCATAGAAAAATATAAAGCAATATTTGTTGCTCATGGTTTCTCCCAGAAAGAAGGAATAGATTATGAAGAATTTTGCACCTGTAGCCAGATACACTTCCATCATATCAGTACTTTCTCTGGCTACAGTGATGAAATGGAAGATACACCAGATGGATTTCAAGACTGCCTTCTTGAATGGTGTAGTGGAAGAGGAAGTGTATGTGGAGCAGCCACTCGGTTTTGAGACACATGATAGGGAGTCTCATGTGTGTAGATTGAAGGAAGCCCTGTACGGTTTGAAACAGGCACCCAGGACATGGTATGGTAGAATTGACAGCTTTCTATCCAATTTTTGATTTATCAAGAGTAAAGCAGATTCCAACCTTTACTACAAGGTTGAGGATGGCAACCCAGTGATGCTCCTACTGTATGTAGATGATCTGTTTGTAACAGGTATGGATGGGTTGATTGCTAATACGAAGAGGAAGCTTGTTTCCTAGTTTGAGATGAAGGACTTGGGTATGATGCATTATATCCTAGGAATGGAGGTGCAACAAAATGCAGATGGAATTTCCCTGGGACAAGGGAAATATACGATAGAGATCCTAAAGAGATTCAGGATGATGGACTGCAAGGTCATGACCACACTTATGGCATCGAACCTGAAGCTATTAAGTGATGCTCCATCAGAAGCGGTTGATGCCATGATGTATCATCAGATGATTGGGTCCTTGATGTACCTGATGAACACGAGACCAGATATTTGCTTTGTTGTGAATACCTTGAGCCAGTTCCTGACAAATCCGAGACATGTTCACTTGATTGCTACAAAGCATATTCTGAGGTACCTGAGGGGTGCAATTGATTATTGGCTCAAGTATGAGGTGAGTCAGAAGATTAACCTAGAGGGTTATGTTGATTCAGATTGGGTAGGTAGTGCCATCGATATGAAGATCACTTCAGGGTGTTGCTTCAGTATGGGATTAGGTGTGATCTCTTGGTTTAGCAGGAAGCAATCTTGTGTGGCACTGAGTACAGCAGAAGTAGAGTATGTCACAGCTTGTTCAGCTAGTTGTGAGGCAGTAATGCTAAGGAAGCTACTGTCTGATTTATTTGATCTCTAGTTGGATGCTACTTGTATATATTGCGACAACCATAGTTGTGTGAAGTTGTCGGAGAACCCGGTGTTCCATGACAAGTCGAAGCATATCGAGATCAAGTATCACTATATCAGGGATATGGTGCAGAGAGGAGCAGTGAAGCTCTAGTATGTTGTGATAAACGAACAGACATCTAATGTGTTGATGAAGCCATTAGCCAGAGTGAATTTTGAGTACTTCAGGGAGAAGCTTGGTGTTCTCCATATTGAGATTTCCCCCAAGGGTAAGTGATGAGTCCGTGAGCCATTCTAACATGGTGAGAGGATTGGTTCATTCCATGGTCAGATGTAAGGGCTGAGCCATTCTGTCATGGTGAGAGGATTGGTTCCTTCCATGGTTATATGTAAGGGCTGAGCCATTCTGTCATGGTGAGAGGATTAGTTCCTTCCATGTCAGATATGAGTGCTGGCCATTCTGATGTGACTATAGGATTGGTTCCTACATGATCTGATATAAGGGATATTGTCATTCTTTGAATGGAAGTACCTGGTCAGTTACCAGGAAAACTCAGTCTAGGACTGAGGACCGTTTTGATATGACTGTGAGATGTGTTCTCACATGATCAGATATGAGTTCATGGACATTCTGATGTGATTGAGGGATGTGTTCCCACTTGATTAGATATAAGTGTTGTTTCCATTATGTCATGGTGATAGGATTAGTTCCTTCCATGTTAGATGTGAGTGCCAACCATTCTGACTTAGGGTCAGATATAAGAGCTACTACCATTTTCTGAATGGAGGCACCTAGTCAGTTACCAAGAACCCTCAGTCTAGGACTGAGTGCCTTTCTTATGAGTCAAGGTCAGATGTAAGTGTTGTCCCTTTCCACAGATGATATTAGTTGTGTACTATCATGCTGGTGGATGTGAGTGTTGTGCCTTTCCATAGGTGATAGTAGTTGTCTATTGTCATGCTGGTGGATGTGAGTGTTGTTCCTTTCTGACGAGTCAAGGTTAGATGTGAGTGTTGTTCCTTTCTGATGAGTCAAGGTCAGATGTGAGTACTGAGCCTTTTTAGAGATGATAGTAGTTGAGTACTATCATGCTGGTGAATGTAAGGGCTATGGCTTTCTAACATGATGTTGGATGTGTTCCTCTCATGGTCAGATGTGAGTGCTGGCCATTTTGACTTAGGGTCAGATATAAGGGCTAAACAAGACCTACAAGGAGGATAGGCCTACAACCAACATGAAAAAGGGTTGGCTCTGTAGAACTTCCTATGACAAGAAGAATCATGAGATAGCACCTATGATGATGACCTAGTGATGATCCAGACTGAGTGATGATTCAGATCCAGTTATGATGTCTCCAAGATGATCCAGATCGAGTGATGATCTAGATCCAGCAATGATGATCCAGATCCATTGATGATCCAAATCAAGTGATGATGATTTAGATCGAGTGATAATCCATATCCAAGATGAAGATGACTTGAATATGTAGATGACAAGATGATCCAGAGAAGAAGATCAGTGCTAACAAATTGTGTCGAGAGAATGCCTTCCTAGTTAAGAGGGAGTGTTGATGTATATGTAACTTCGAAATGTATTCACTTGTATATTTCATGTATTTTACCCCGATGTTTATTCCATGAAGTATCTATAATGTAATTGAGTCATGCCATGCCCCGATGTTCCTATCGGGATGTTCTATAATGTAAACAAGTCATGTCAAGTCATTGTGGGTAACCCTCCTATTTATCAAAGGTTAAAGTTCCTGCAGTTTCAGGGCACTAGGGTTATTAGACTCTCCTAGAGAAGTCAGCCCTAGTAGGGTTTTGTCAAGTCGGGAATTAGTATAAATAGAGAGCTAGCCTCTCTATTTAGAACACACTCACTCATACTCAGTTGTAGCACATAGCTGTGGAAGAAGAAGACACTGGGGCTAGGAAGAAAGAGGCTATTGCTGTCGAGATATCATCTTACTGTTTTGGGGTTTTACTTTTGGTGTTGATTCTATCTTTGAGGAAGTTGCGGTGTTTTCTCCATTTATGGTTTCCCTGACGAAAAACATTGTGTTCATTGTCTCTTGTGTTTGATTGATGTACTTTTTATTCCCTCAGTTAAAGAACCTAACATAATGCTAACTTGAATGATAAAATTCTAACATTTACAGTATTTACTAATTTGTATATTTAGGGCCATGAGGCCACGACAAACCAAAATCATGTTTTGGTAGTGTAGTTCTTTCAAGTTTAAAATGTATATGGTTTATAATTTTATACAACGCTTAACAAATTGTATTTACTCCATAAAGTGTTATGCATTGGTTAAAAATAGGTTTTACAGTCAATCAAGAAAAAAAGATACGTATGGCCTGCAACAAGGGTTGCGGTCGGTCATTGGCATGTCGAGGTTTAAAGCTTGTTTTCTTTGAATAGTTGGTTAAGTAAATTGGATTATGCAAATCTTGTGTAAAAGTGGTTGTTAACATGTTTACTATTTCCTTCTTACAATAAAAGGTTTACTTCCTAGTTATTTAAGAGAATGATGGAGCTTTTGAGCCTTATTTGTTTCGATTTTCAACCCTGAATTAGTGATTTCTAGATTGTGAATAAACAGTTCTATTTTATTAAATATCTCAAAACTTTACTAATATTTCTATAAATCCTTCGCTGTTTAGATTTGTGTTGAAATTGATTTTGGTGTAATTTTTTTTACTAGGTTTAAACCCTAGTTTATTACCCTGTAAAAACTTAATCCTTTCTTCTAATTAGTTTGCTAGTTGTTCTACTTTTTAAATGTAAAGTCCTTTAGGCCATATTGGCTGATACTTATAATTATAAGTGTTTATAAATCTGGTCCTAATAATGTTGTTCAACAGAGAATATGCATGATATTCTTCAAACCATTAAGCTTATGAATCTACAGATTCCCAAAAAGAATGGTTTCGACTGTAATTTTAAAAGATTTGTAGATTTAATTTAAACGAAGAGATTGTGTTATTTAACCCTTGAATTTTAATTGTAAGTTTTCTTTTAAAATAGCGAAACTAAGTAACACTAATTTCTATTTATCTAGGTACACCATGAAAAACAAAGAAAAACTTATATATGGAGCTAGGATACTAATTTTAATACAGTAACTACTTATTTTCACTAGGAAATTCTATGTAAATAGTAATATTGGAAAATCTATGGGAAATAGAATTATCCTATCCATTTGCAGTGAACAAATGATAGCTTTGGAAAACTTTAACATTCATAACTTTCTATAGATTATAACATAAAATGAACTTCAAATTCATAAACAAAATAGCTTAGAACCTTCTAACTATAGAGGGGAACAAACACCCAAAGAAGACTATTCCTCCCAACCGTCTCCTGAAAGCAACCAAGATTACTTGCTTTAGGACCCCCTAGCATGTTCACTAAACCACCGGGAAGAAGATGTTGTGTAATAGCTTACACAGTACTCTCTGCAACTTAGCAAACTCACTTGCATAATTAACTCTCAACAATTTCACTTTAGTTATCCCCTCATTGATTTCCTCTTGTGTGCCTAACTTTTTCAGTTTTCAGCAAATTCACAAGGCTCTAATCACTTGGAATAGAATGTAGTGAGCATCATGCTCAATTCGATGGTATATATAAGCTTTCCTTGGACTTTGGGTCAATTTTTCAATTAAATGAGCCACCTGCTCAGTTCCTCTTCTCAGGAAACATGACCACAATTTTAGGAATGTTGCCTCCTGCAACAGGTAGAAAGTGAATGCTATTGATACCACTTGTCAGTTGGCCTTCTCCAACAAATAATTCCTCCTAGTGGGCCAATAAACACTATTCAACATTCTTCTTTGTATAGTTGATTCCTCTTTTAATTATTTAAATAAATAAAATATTCAATTACAGTCATCCTTGACAATCCTTTGTCAATAACATAAAAATTTACAATAACTTCTAAAATAATGTTTTTCTCAAAAATAAAATTGTTTTTTTAATTCTAGGTGGGTTACAGAAGCACCATCCCAAGTGTAATACCTCAGTTTTGACCCCTTGGTATTTAATTATACATAATGTAAATATTGTATTGAGATCATGACATGGAGCTCAAGGAAAAGGCCCTACCATTGATGAATGTTTTGTGGATAGGTGATCAAGGTTGATACCTATGGTGATAGTGCTAAGTCAAGAATGGTATATATATTTTTATATATCATGTAAATGTACAAATTAATATAAAACGACGACTAGCTATGGGACTACAAACGTTAAATATTGGGGGGCATGATTCCACAAGGGACAGGGAGGGGAAATATTCAAACCTTGAGCCAATGTAGAAAAGCCAAATGTCAAAGGGAAAACCCATAAAACTCTACCCATTTCTTATTTTGTGCCCAGTCATCCAAAAATGGTTGAGTTAGTTAATGTATGGGGATGGGAAGAGTATGGGAGTGAAATTCGAATTGGGAAGCCACCCATTTTTGGGAAAACGTCTTTTTAACTTCTTGGGAAAGTAAATTCTTGAAAATGGATGCCCATCCCATTATTCATCCATCTGTTTTTCTCTCTCACATGTTTTGGAGCTCTTTTGCATTTTCCTTCACATTTGGGTTGTTTTCTCTATTTTTCCATGGCTGGAAATTTGTTTTGGTCTTCCTGAGCGAATGTGTAGCAATGATTCACGATTTGGGGGTTTTTAGAAGCATTTTTTGTCTTCCTTATGCATATGTATTTTGTTGTGAGTTTACCTCCATGTTTTTCTATCTTTTCATCATTTTCCCATACCCATGATTTTGTTTTGGTATTGTGCAGTGAATGGGAGAAGGAGACCCATGGTTTGGGTGTGTAAGGAGGTTATTTTAGCCCCTACAATGCCCAGAAATGTTTTTTGAAATTGTCTTGCTCTCACAGGGTGTTTTTCCCCATTTTACCAGTCTGTTTTGATTGTATACCTGTTTTTGGTTATGCTCAGTGATTGAGAGGACATATCCATGTATTGGGTGTGAAGAGAGGATTCTTTTGCCTCTGTGAAGCCATTAAATGTTTCCTGAAATGTTTTGATCACTTGGGTCGCTTTTTTTCCCATTTTCCAATTTCGATTTTGGTTTTTGGTATTAATTCAGTCACAACAATCTTGAGATAAAGCACCGACTCGCAAGTGATTCAAGATAGATTAGGCATGAAATGACATAATGGTATTGCAATAGGAGGTTGCAGTTCTATATAATTAATATTGGAATGAATAATACAATACAATGTCATGCAGAATGCATGAATGCCAAGACAATTCGAATTAACAAGAGGTCATTCTAATTGCATGGATGGGTGTATCTTAATTGAATGTCAGCAACACTAAACACAATTAGTTAACCACTAATCTAGCCATGATTGACTCTAACTAATTCCTAATTGAATCAGAGTGCAATAGATGACTGAGTCTAACTGAATGTAACTCAGACACATGTCACTGCATGCCAATCAGTAGGTGTAGCACATCATTAACTCCAATTATCTTCGATGAAGTTAACTGAAGTGATACTAGTCATCGAAAGTTGTTGGAGGTGCATTAACTCACTCTAGTTCATCCCAATTAGCCCAAAATAGACAATGACATGATGGAGGTGCCTTTACAACTCATATTAACTAATTTTTAGGTGAAGCAACAATCAATTAGCTATTTGGTGCACTTATGACACTAATATCACCCCATAATTGCTCCCTAATTGAACGAGGAAGCCCAGTTAGCCTCCCTGGTTGAAGGAGAAGGATTAGCTAGCCTCCTTGATTGAAGGAAGGCATGGGTGTGCTCATGTTGATGTCATGTGTTCTCATCTGATGCCAATTGGAGTCAATTAACTTAGGATAGTGATTAATTAGGCCAAAATTGACCAAATAAGTGTGTAGGGTAAATGACTCCAACACCCCCCCTTAAGCTATACTAAGGAGGAGTAAAAATAATATGCCTGAAATGCTAGGGCCTCGGAAACAAAGGCCATAGGTCACCCTATACAAAAAGTAACTCTAACAATGCTCAAAATAAAATGCTAAGTGAGGAAAGAGGGAAAACCCAGTGGGAACAAAACCCCCACTCAAGATGAAAACTGAAGAAGTAACTGATCACCATGATGAACTCACCCCCAACAGTGAACAGATTTAAGTGAAATTTTTATCTATAAATCTCTTGGTGAAGATATCTGCAATCTACTCATTTGTAGGAAAGTATTGCAAAACAATGGTCTTGTCATGCACCAACTCTATGATTTAGTGCATGTGTATCTCAACATGTTTGGTCATCTGCCTAGTAACCAGATATGTGGAGATATTAATAGAACTTTTATTGTCACAAAAAATGACTATAGAAAAAGCACTACCAATCCCAAACTCTGAAAGAATGCCTTGCAACCAAACAACTTGGATACAAGTATTCACTACTCCCCTCTACTTGGTCTCTACTAAAGACAATGCAATGACAGTCTACTTTTTGCTAGACCAAAAAATAGGGCCACCACCAAACATAAAGACATACCTAGAAGTGGAATTCCAATCTATGGAATCTATTTCCCAATCTGAATCAGTAAAACCGACCAACTCTAGCTCAGAATCTGCAACATAGTTGTTAGGATATTTAGACACTTAGGAGTTAGTTAAGATCAGCTTGTGTAATATATCCATTAGGTAAAAGTGTGTTTCTTTAGTATGCATTAGTATGCATTTGTAAATATTCCAATCCGACGGTCACGATATGTTCTAGACATAGAGTGATCCGACGGTTCAACTTCTCTTAGATCATACCTACCATTGATCCGTGGCTTAACACCCGATTGGTCTATGATCTCTATTTAAAGAGCATAGAGGGTCCTTGGCTAGTTGATCGATTATGAGAAGCTCATGTAACTTTCTTTCTTTTGCATAATAAATTGCTCCAAGTAGCTATTTGGCTGGGGCCGTGGACTGTTTCCCTCTCGAGGGTTTTAACCACATGACAAACTTTAGTGTTTTGATCTATGATCTATTTGTGTGAAGCGGTATCTGAAGATGTTTGATTTTTTGGGAGTACCCTGTGTACCCAAACATGGTATTAGAGCTTTTATGAAGAGCCGCTTTCGGTTTTGATCTAGATCTGGAATTGGTGTTGTCGAAACTTTGAAAGGGTTTCTGGTTCTAAATTTTCTATGCATTTTTGGCTTATGGGAAATGTTCCATTGCGTCCAGAGTGTCGTTTCCATTGGAAAATAGTTTTCGTTTCACCGAAAACCATTTTCGTTTGCTCCAGAAACACCCATTTCGGCAAATTTGAAGGTATAATGTTACAGTGATGGATTTGTTTTTTTTAATCTCTCATATTTTATCAGTTTATTATTAGATATTTTATGTTTTAGTCTCAGATTGTTATTTTTCCTGACTGTGTATGCTCTTTTTCATGCACCTTGCACGATCACGGTGAATCAGAAATAGCAAGGGGAATTTTTTTTTGTCTTCTCGGCTACGTATGCTCTTTGTCGTGGACCTTGTGCGATCACGGCAAATCAGAAACAACGAGAAAACTTGAAAACACAGAATTTTCGGGTAAGCTAACCAAGATCTAACCCCATTGTGTGGAAAAAGTTTTTTTTGTTTTTGTTTTTCATTTTTTTTGTGATTTGCAGGAAAAGAAAGCAAGCACGGAAAACGAGAGAGAAGAGTACAAAAATAAAATAAAATTAAAAAAAAAGAGCCCCCTTCCTCTTTCCATAGTTTTACATACCTTTTAAACTCAGCTCACTTGGTCCAAAGTTGCTTTAAACCTTGATAAGTTTTGAGTTCAAGTCTTATCAAGCTACTTTTTAGTGCATGCAATTTCTAATTTCAAGATACTTTATTGTAAAAGTGCATCTCACATAAATAAAATAAAATAAAAGTGAGTCACTTAAGTCTTTTAATTTATTGCCGCACTATTTAAAAGTCACATTATTGTAAAAGTGAACATCACTTGTTCTACAAAAGTGATTCACTTCAAAGCAACTTTATTGTAAAAGTGATTGTCAAAGGTTGATCTTGGGAAAAGGGGGCTTCTTTTTTTAGTTGGTCAAGTTAATATCTGCCACGTCACTATTGGGGACATCTTCAACACTTTATTTGATCAAGCATAACTTCATCATCCAGAATCAGTTTTAAGTGCCCTTTTTTTTAAAACCACATATTGTTTCGAGCTCTTTGCATCCAGATAGTTAGTTTCTATTCTTTCAGCCATTATTTTATAGTATGGCCGCCCCTTGTGATATTATACTTACAAGTTCTAACTATTTTTGATGGAAATCTTGTATGGAGGATGTTCTGCGAAGTAGGGGACTTTTCAGGATAACCTCAGGGAAAGAAATAGAATCCACTGATGATGATAAGAAAATTAAATGGGAAAATCGATGTGATGAAGCTCATGGATTGATTGGGATGTCAATCTCTACTGATTTGCGATTCCACATATCTGGAATTCATGAACTTGATAAAGCTTGGGAAAAGTTGGAATCTGTGTTTGGTAAACACAATGAAATTCGGGGTCATCAACTTGAGAATGAGTTGATTTCCTTGAATCCAAATGATTTTTCATGCATTCAAGGCTATTTATCTAAGTATAAAACTCTTAAATTATTATGTGTCAAATACAAGATTAAGAAAGAAGACAAACAATGTATTTATCATATTCTTTCAAAACTTGGACCTGCATATTCTGTTTTTGTATCTACATTCTACTCCATGAAAGAATCCTTGACTGCAGCCAGCTATCAAGAGCCTAGCCTTGAATTATTTTATGATTCCTTAATTAGAGAGCAAGATAAGCTCATTCATCTTGGAATAATTAACAATGCAGATACATCTGGTAAAGCCTTATTGTCCCAACAGAAAGAAAAGTCCAAGCCTCCCAAGAAACCGAATTTTTGCAATAATAATCCAAACAACAAAGGTCCCAAACCCTCTCAGTCAGCTCATCCTTTAAAAAATGACAAAGGATCCAAGCAAAAAGGAAAGAAGACTGAGCGTCATTGCAATTTTTGTGGGAAAGATAGTCATGATGAATCTAAATGTTTTAAGAAGATGGCAGCCTTGGAAGCAACAATGAAGAAGCACCACATCATCCTAGATTCGTCTTCAGAATCTAACTCTCATGGACATGCACTTTGTGCTTCTAGTTACTCTTATACTGCATCTTCTTCTTCTACTTCAAATGAATGGCTCATTGATTCTGGAGCATTTTATCATATAGCTAAGGATGCAGCCATCTTTTCTACTATGCATGAATGTAACACCAAACAAATATTTGTTGGTTATGATAGATCTCTAAGTGTTGTAGGATCTGGAATAGTTCCAGTAGAAAATGGTCATTTCAGTGATGTACTATGTGTTCCAAAAATTTCCTGCAATTTGTTATCAGTCTATCAAATCACTCATTCAGGTGAAGGTAAAATTGTGACGTTTACACCTCACCAAGTTGTAATCAAGGATTTTTAAAATCCTCAAAATGTCCGCGCTACTGGAACTATTGATGATATTACCAGGTTGTACAAATTTAACAACTTTGGGTCATCAACTTTTCCTTCAGTTTTTGTTGCTCATAGTGATAACTTGAGCAAACTTTCGTATGAGCAATTTGGTCAGTTAAATTATCACTCATTGCAACAACTATGTAAAGAAAATATGGTGACTGGTCTTCCACTGGTATCTTGCAAGGATGGTGTTTTTTCCGGTTGTGTACTCAAAAAACATCATCGGGATAGTTTTGACAAATGTGCCTCTTGGCACATCTCGGTTCCTTTGGAGCTTGTGCATAGTGACTTGTGTGGTCCTCTTCCATCTGCTTCATTTTCTGGTTTCAAATATTTCTTAACTTTCATTGATGACTACTCCAGACGCACTTGGGTTTACTTCCTAAAACTTAAGAGCGAAGTATTTAACATGTTCTTGGCCTACAAGACCCTTGTTGAAAAACAATCTGGTCATCAAATTATTAAGTTAAGATCTGACAATGGAGGAGAATATGTTAACAACAAGTTCACTACTTTCTGTACTGAACAAGGAATCCAACAACAACACACTGTTCCATATACACACCTCAACAAAATGGTGTAGCTGAACGGAAGAACTGCACTTTAAAAGAAATGGCTAATTGTATTGTCCAATCTAAGGGACTAAGTCTTCAATATTGGGATGAGGCCATAAATTGTGCAAATTACATAGTTAATCGCACTCCCACTAAAGTTTTACAAGGTATAACACCGAAAGAAGCATGGAGTAAAATTAAACTAGATGTAATTCACTTTCGTGTGTTTGGTTGTGAAGCATGGGCTCACATTCTGGATGAAAAACGGAAAGCATTGCAGCCTAAAAGTGAAAAGTGCATATTTGTCGGATATTCTGAAGATGTAAAAGGTTATAGACTTCTTCAGCCCCATTCACATGATATAATCATTAGAAGAGATGTTAAATTTGATGAAAATCTCTTGGCTTGCGAGCCTAACTTAGCGGGTGTGCCATCTTTGGCTTGTGAGCCTGATTCGACGATTGTGCCTTCTTCTTCTTCTTCCAACTTCCTTGACAGGTTTCCAACTCCAGTTTCTGATGATGACAGTGAGGATGAAAATCCACCTCTGCCTGCTCATGTTCCTCCAATTGCACCAGCACCAATACTTCCTCGATGGGTCCGTTCAACATGTGAAGCAGCTGGTGATCTTACTGGTGATCCTAGAGATCAACGACGAACTCGTTCTCAGTTTCAGCGAGCCTCTTCTCTTTTGGCTCAAGTTTTTGAGAATCGTGATCTAGAAACTTTTGCAGAAGCTTCAGGAAATCCAGATTGGGATGCAGCTATGGATGAAGAATATCATTCCTTAATGGCGAACAATACTTGGGATCTTGTTCCTCTTCCAAAAGGAATAAAACTTGTCAGATGTAAATGGGTCTACATAACTAAGTATGCATCAGATGGAAGTGTTGAAAGACTTAAGGCAAGGTTAGTTGCCAAAGGTTTTTACCAAGTTGAAGGGATTGACTACAATGAAACCTTTGCCCCTGTAGCCAAAATGAACTCCATCCGCCTCGTTCTTTCCCTTGCAGCCTTACATAACTGGGAAGTCCATCAAATGGATGTCAAGTCTGCTTTCTTACATGGTGATTTACATGAGGAAATTTACATGGAACAACCTCCTGGATATGTTCAGAATAACTCTAGCCTTGTTTGTCTCCTTAAGAAATCCTTTTATGGGCTTCAGCAAGCTCCTAGAGCTTGGTATGCCAAAATGGATAGCTTTATCCTTGACATTGGTTTTTCTAGATGCCATTCTGACCCCAATGTCTATACCAATAAATTAGGAAACCATCTCATCATACTTGTTCTTTATGTTGATGATCTTATCCTTACTGGTAGTGACCCTAACCTTATAACCCATGTGAAATCCAGTCTTAAGCAAAATTTTGAAATGTTAGACTTAGGACATTTGGATTATTTTCTTGGTCTCCAAGTCTTGCAAACCAAAGAAGGAATCTTTCTTTCCCAGTCTAAGTATGCTTGTGACCTTCTTTGTCGCTTACACATGGAAAATTGTAAACCAGCCCCTTCTCCCTTCCAGTCTGGAGTCAAACTTTCTGCCTCTTGTACTTCCCCTGAAGTAGATGCCACCTTGTATCATCAGCTTGTTGGTAGTCTTTTATACTTGATTCATTCCCGTCCTGACCTTTCCTTTGTCGTTGGTCGTGTTGCCCGTTATATGCAAAATCCTCATGAAAGTCACTGGAAAGCAGCAAAAACAATACTTCGATATATTCAAGGTACAATTCAGTTTGGGATTCATTATAGTACAAGGGGGAAACCTTTGTTAGTTGGTTTCACTGATTCAGATTGGGCTGACGATCCTGATGATCGAAATTCAACTGTAGGTTATGTTTTCAGTCTCGGATCTGGACCTGTCACTTGGGCTTGTAATAAATAACAAGCTCTTACTCTTTCTTTAGCAGAAGCAAAATATTGAGTTGCAGTTAATTCCAGTCAGGAAGCTTTATGGCTTCGATAGATCCTTTTAGAGTTTGGATTCGAGTAGCAGCAGCCTACTCCACTTTGGTGCGACAATCAAAGTGCCATCAAGCTTGCCAAAGATCTAGTTTTACATCAGCGCAGCAAACACATTGAGCTACACATGCACTTCATCATAAATCTTGTTCATGATAGTGTTATTGAAGTTCTCTATTTCCCTATAGATGATCAAGTTGCAGACATCTTCACCAAGTCTCTTATAGAAGCAAAGTTTTCTAAACTTCGGTCTATGTTAGGAGTTCAGGAATGTGTCCTTAAGGGGGGATAGGCTCTAATGCCTCCTTCCTTATCCTAATAGTGTCACTTTTGTAAATCCTTCAATCCTATCCCAAGTTGTTCTTAAGGGGGGATGTTAGGATATTTAGACACTTAGGAGTTAGTTAAGATCAACTTGTGTAATATATCCATTAGGTGAAAATGTGTTTCTTTAGTATGCATTAGTATGCATTTGTAAATATTCTAATCCGACGGTTACAATATGTTCTAGACATAGAGTGATCCGACGGTTCAACTTCTTTTAGATCATACCTACCATTGATCTATGGCTTAACACTCGATTGTTCTATGATATCTATTTAAAGAGCATAGAGGGTCCTTGGCTAGTTGATCGATTATGAGAAGCTCATGTAAATTTATTTCTTTTGCATAATAAATTGCTCCAAGTAGCTATTTGGCTGGGGCCGTGGACTATTTCCCTCTCGAGGGTTTTAACCACATGACAAACATTGGTGTGTTGATCTGTGATCTATTTGTGTGAAGTGGTATCTGAAGGTGTTCGGTCTTTTGGGAGTACCCTGTGTACTCGAACAATAGTGAATGATGTAGGATCTTGTGCCTTGAATGTACTAAAGGATCATCTTGGATGCCTTCCAATGGAGCTCATGAGGCTTCTACATATATCTTGATACATCATTCATGGCATAACAAATATCAGGTAGTGAATGTGTCAAGTAAAGAAAGCCATCGATCAGCTTGCGGTAAATTATTGGATCCATGGGTGGAGTTGGTTTACCCTCTTCAAGGATGATTCCTGAGAGGAAAGGGAATGGTGCAGCCTTGAAATCAAACATGTTAAAATTCACTAATAGGTCTTCAATATATTTATACTAATTTACCATTATCCCATCAAAGTCTTGTGCAATTTCGATCCCCAAAAGTTATTTCAGCAAGCACAAATCACTCATCTCAAATGCATCATGGAGGGCGGTTTTTATGAAAGCAATCGAAGCAAGTGTGGTTCAAGTTATCAAAACATGATCAACATATAAAGCAATTATAAGAATATTACCATCATACTGGTGCAAATACACATTCGGATCAGATTTGCATCTTTGGAAGTTTTGTGAAAGCAAAAATCCATCCATCTTGGTATACCATGATCTTGGGGCCTGTTTCAACCCGTATAAAGAATTCTACAATTTGCAAACCAATGAAGGATATGATATATATAACTCAGGATGATTCATGTATATTTCCTCATGTAGGTCTCCATGAAGAAAGGCACTCTTGAGATCCATATGATGCACCTCCCAGTGCTTGGATGCCGGATTGGCCAAAACTAGTCATGTAACACCCCGGTTTTGACCCCGTTTGCATTAAATATACATGATACATATATTGTAAATAATCATGGTGTGGAGGTAAAGGAAAATGCCCCACCATAGATTTGGTTATGTTATGTTTCGGATATAAATTGTCACCAATGGTATATCGGGACATGCGACATACATATTAAGTTGTGGCATCATGTAACTATACATCTTTAATTAAATAACCCCAACCAGCTATGTTCACTGCAACCAAATTGAGAAGGGGAATGCTGAACCTTGAGCCATGGGGGGGAAATCCATGTGTCACCATTCTTTTTCTCACCTTCGTTTGTCTCATCCAACCACCACCTTAGTTATTCTATTGTTAGTTGGGAAAGCTATTGGCTGGTAGGAAAACCACTATTACGCCCATGTCTGCACTCTCTCCATGACGTGCCTTTTGGGTTGTGGATGGTCTGTTCACTATGGGGATCATGATTCTTTTCATTTCCCTCGTGCTGAGAGGAGTTAAAAGGGGGCTACAATTCATTGATTGGGGTTGGTTCGCTCGTTCTCCTCTGCCTCACGGATTTCTAGCTTGCAGGTTGGTTCTTCCCTCTCTCACAAAGTTGTTAGTCTACGATGGTGTTCATCCTCATGTTCACGCAGAGAGTCTGTGTCTTTTCCACAATTGTCAGACTGTCTAATGTTCTGTTTTTCCATCATTGAATTGTGGCTATGATTTTCATCTACAGTTCGGTGGGTTGCATCTTTTTCCCTCACGTATAGATTGGGAGCCTGTTCCTTTCCCATTTCGGTTGGTGTAATTTCTCCCGCGATTGCATTGGGAATTGTGTGCTGTGGGTTCATGGATGTTCGTGGGATGTTGTTTGCCATGATTGCTGGACTGTTTTTTTCCCATGAGATGCTGTAGGTTGTCGTGGAATCGTTTTGGACACGATAGGGCCAAGAACGATTCAGGGAGTTGTTTTCCCCTGTTAAAGCTTGAATAGCTGTTTTGTTGCATGCACGTAGTGGCTTTGTTCTTGGACTACATTGGAGTGGTGAATGAGGGCTGATGTGCTTAATAAAACTAGTGGTTTGGGAACCACAAAATAGAGCTAGTGGGCTGGATTTCTTCTTCACAACCCCTGAATAGCACTGGAACAGAGATCAGGGTCTGAGGGACTGCATTGTAGAGAAAGGACTAATTTCCTTGTGTTGGGTGTGTGTGGGTGTCCTAGAAGCAAGGATGGTTCTAGTGTAGGTGTCCTTAGCTCTTCAATGAGCTCAACAGCTTAGCATTTAGCCTTTTCCAGCTTCTGGATGGCTTGATAAACCCAACTTTGTTGTCTTGGCTGATCTGTTGTTCGCTTGATAAACCCAACTGTGTTGGCTTGGCTGAACTATGTACCCTTGTGGTGTTGTTATCCTTGGCTATGTGTAAGCCTGTTAGTTCCTTATTCCTTAGGGAATCATGCCCAGCTCGGGAGTGGCATCATTGCTGAGAGATTAAGGAGCACATGGGACTATGGTTGGCTGGAACGTTGCAGCGACATATCTGGTTGTGGGACAAGGCATTATTAAGATAAGGTTTCTTGCCTTACTTGTGTCTGCAATCGTATTTACCATTGATGAATGATAATGTACATAATGAATGTTGAATTATATATGAATGCATGTTGTTTTTCTTATGCTATGTATATGAGTGATTAATGCATCACAGTATGTTTTATGTTTTAAGTAATCTTGTTACAACATTATATGTATGTATATTCATGTTCATGGGGCTAGATGCCCAGATGATTAATGTATGGTAGCATCCCCTTCACCGGTCGGAGGGTCAGGGACGTTACAGTGTGGTATCAGAGCTTTGGTTGCAGCATGGGCCTGAATGGGCTGTGAAGATGCAGTGACAGAGTGTATGTTGTAGCATTTGGGCCTTAGAGGGCCATGAGAAATAGTCAACAAAGGCAGGTTTCTCACTGCCCAGAAGAAACCAGGAGAAATGGGTGATGACAAGAAAATTCACAAAAAATTTATTAGTGCCAAAATTGTCGGCTCATCGGAAAACTTAGTGCGAAGTTCTTCCGATGCAGCAGAAAAGATAGTCTGAAGGTCACCTGATGTACGACAATCGGAAGAATATTGTGGAAGGAATTGCATTTGTCGCTCATCGGCCCATTGAAGAACTTAGTGCGAAGTTCCTTTGACACGGCGGAAGTGTTATTTTGAAGCCCACCTGATGGCGGAAGGTTTTGCGAAATTTTTCTTAAGTTTTAGAATTGTCGGGGCATCGGAGAACTCAATGAGAAGTTCTTTCGACACAGTGGAAGGATTAGTCTGATGACCACCCGACAGAGGATAGCCGACTGAAAAATTTCATAATTTTGTTAAGGTTCGTCGGCTGTTGGCGGAGGATAGAGGATGGGGGAGGCGCAGTTTCGGTGGAGATCAATAGAAGACCGCTGAAACATCGGCTCCACTTAGTGGAAAGAACCTCCGATGTTTTGAATGTCGGCGATCGACGAAGAATAGGAGATGGTTGAGCCGATGAAGTGGCGGAAGAAAAGACTAAAGAAAAATTTTTGGAAATTTTTCTAAGTCATAAAATCATCAGTGATCGACGATGATTAGTTGATCGCATCATCGATGCCTAGAGGATCAGGTTGCCGACACGACGAAATTTTGATGACTACATCGGAAGAGGTTAGATGATCTTGTGCCGTCGTTGCGGATGGCTAGACAACTATGCTTCCGATGGGTAGAGTCTTCGACCACTGATGCCGCAATGAAAATTTGTTTCAACAGCCAACGCAGTGAAATATTTCCGAAAATTCTCCTAAGGAACGAAATCATCGACGATTGAAAAAGAATAGTGGTTGACATTGCCGATGAATAGTTGAAGGAAGAGCTGTGGAAGACGAAAAATTCAAAAATTTTCTAAGGCACAAGATCATCGGCCATTGGGAGATGGTAGTGGATTGGATCATCGATTGGAAAAGGTTCAATGAAGGTGAACCACAGTTGCGGCTGGCTAGTCAACTATCCATCCGATGCCACAATGAACAACTGCTCCGACTGCCGACAAGTGCCCTGCGGAGACCATAATGACTCTGCTACCCACCGTTGTGGCCACATAATGAACTAATCACCCGAAATGAAGTGCATATAAGCGTCAATGCCACTAGAGACTAGTTTCTCCGACCGTCATCAAAGTCGTGACCTGTGGAAGACATAGAAAGATCGTGGGCCGACGTTGCGGAAGTCGAAAGGACTAACCATCCAATGCGTAGGGAACCCGGCCACCGACGCAGCAGTTAGTCTATGTTATCATGGATGAAGTTCGAAGTGATAGATGATTCTGGACCCGATGATCAGTCATTGACACCATCGATGCAGATCGGAATTTTAGTCGGTTTTCCCGCTGAAACACCGGAGAGTTAGCAGGGAAGAGACTCGATTAGAGGAAAATTTTGAAGATTTGGTTTGAGTATAAAGTCATTGAAAAATTATTTAGGATCAGGCTACCGATCAAAAGGAATCAAAGGATTGTTAATCCACCATTTCGAAAGTCCAAATCACTATCCACTCGATGGATAGTAGGTCCGATAGCTTATAGATGTCCATGGAGACCGCAGTGAGATCACTTTCCGCTGTTGTGGCTAGCCAAGGGACTGCGCACCCAACGAATAACGCGTTCGACTGCTGATACCATGGAAAACCTTAGCTGATGAAACTGTTGATGGATAGAACTTGGCATCATCATTACAGTTCAGAGGATTAGATCACTACGGGCCGACATGCCGGAAAGAAATAAGCAAACAGACTGCCGGTGAGCTAGATGTTTTGACCACCGAAGTGTTGGAAAGATGGTTGGGAGGAGGTCTGATTGGGCCAAAGGAGATTTGGGTTCTGAAGAGAACTTCTCAGTGATTTTTCAAGCAGTTTTCAACTGCCTTTCAGTAGGATTTCAATAGATTATCAGTGGTCATAGGGCTGAAAAGGGAGAGAGGAAATTTTTTGTTTTAAGCAAAAAAAAATTTTTGTTGTTTTATGACTTTCCAAAAGAGGAAGGTAAGTAGTTTTGAATTATATTAATGGTATGTATCTAACAGTTTGCTACTAACACATTTGTAGAATTATAGACACCTCCAAGAGTAGTACTCCAAAAAGAACAGTGCGGTAAAGTAATAGTTAATTCAGTCATGAGAACCCATGATGGATATGATGCTTGAGATTCTTACGAGCGTGTAGGAGATTCCATGGGAGAAAATGTTCGTAATGGAAATGATGACATAGATTCTAATGGAAGGAGATTCCAGGAGACATCGTCTGAGGTTGCAGCCACCATGAGAAGCTTGATTAAAGCCCAGGAAGAGCAGCATCAGCTGAATGCTGCCATGTTGCGGAGTTTGACAAACTTGTAGAGAAATATAGATTTTGTACGAGGTACATTAAGACCAGAAGGAAGTAAGAGAAGCACTAGGAGGAGGAGAAGGACTTCTAGTGGATCATCTAACTCTAAAGAATCCAGTGGAGATACAAGTTCATCTTCTCGTAAAAGGAAAAGAAGAAGACACCATAGGGATCGCTCTTTGGATGAATTTAAGAAAGCTAAGCCTCCTAAATTTGATGGTGAGATAAAAACTGGACAAGAGGCTGAATCTTGGCTCCTTGGGATAAAGAAGTACTTTCAAGTGCAGGATTATTCAGGAAACATGAAGGCAAGAGTTTCCATATTCAATCTGAATGGAAGAGCATCCATTTGGTGGGAACACTTCAAGCAAGTAAAGAAGATCACTGAAATGAGACTGAAGTGGAAATAGTTCAAGAAGTATTTCAGGAATAAATACCTCTCTGACAGGTATTATGATGACAAGGTTAAAGAGATCCATGAGCTGAGGTTGGGACAATAGACCATGGATGAATATGCAAATAAATTCTTGGAATTGTTGAGGTATGTCCGGTACATCAGAGATGAAAAAGTAAAGATCCAGTGGTTTCTGAGTGGGTTGCCTCAGTCTTACAAAGATAGAATTGATTTTTATGAACCTAGGACTCTTGAAGAAGCAATAAGGAAGGCTAAGTATTGTTATGAACAAAGCAAAGGTAAACCTAATTACCATAAGGCATGGAAGGACAAGAAGAATGAGAAATTTGACCAAAGAAGGAAAGGTTTCAAACCTTTTAGATTCAGGAATCAGTAGAAGCAGCCATCCCAAGCTACGAGTAATCTAGTTGGAGTGATAGGTGGAAAGCCTAAAGAGCCACCACAGAATAAAGGTCCACTCAAATGTTGGAAATGTGAATGACCCCACTTGCACAAATATTGTCCACTCGAGAATGGAAGTGCAAGGCCAACTTATAACATTCAGGAAGTAGAAACAGTGGGTCAGGTAGCAAGAGCAGTCCCTAGAATTTATGCAGCACTGGAGGACCACCAGGAAAATCACCATTCAACTGTGGTTGAAGTTGCAGGTAAGATTGTTGAACAATCTATTTCTATTTTGATTGACCCTAGTTCTACTCATAGTTACATTACTCCTAAAGTAGTGGAGATTTGTGCTTTTAAGAAGGTAAATCATAGAAAATCTTGGTTAGTTCAGCTAGCCACTGGGACTAAGAGAAAGGTCAGTGAAGTAGTGGAGAAATGTCCATTGGTTATGAATGGATTGATCACTGATGTAGATCTGAATATTCTACCGCTTAGTTCTTATGATGTTCTCATTGGAATGGATTGGTTAGAAGCTCACAGAGTAAAGCTTGATTGTTATAACAAGACTTTTCAATGCACGGATGAAGAAGGAAACCCAGTAGTTGTAAAAGGTATTCCAAAGGTAATTTCAGTAAGACAGGTTTCAGCAATGCAGTTGAAGATGTTCTGTAGGAAAGGTTGACAGTTGTATGCAGCTCATATTCTGGAACCAACATGAGATGAAACTCCTAGGTTGGAGGACTATCAGGTGTTATAGGAATTCAAGGATGTGTTTCCTGATGAGATTCTAGGGCTTCCTCCAAAGAGGGACATGATTTCACCATTGAATTTGTGCCAGGAGCAGCACCTGAGTGTCTAAGACACCCTACAGGATGAGTACACCGGAGATGCTAGAGTTGAAGATGCAACTGCAAGAGTTGTTGGAAAAGAAGTATATATGGCCGAGTGTGTCTCCTTGGGGACCACTGGTTCTGTTTGTAAAGAAGAAAGATGGTACACCCAGGTTATGTATTGATTATAGACAGTTGAACAAGGTTACGGTGAAAAATAAATACCCTTTGCCTAGCATTGATTATGTCTTTGATCAGATGAGAGGAGCAAAGGTATTTTCCAAGATTGACTTGAGATCTGGTTACCATCAGGTGAGAATCAAGGATGAAGACATTCATAAGACAGCCTTCAGCACAAGGTATGGACATTATGAGTTTGTAGTGGTACCATTTGGTCTCACAAATGCACCAGCTACATTTATGTGCCTTATGAATAGTGTCTTCAGCCAGTATTTGGACAAGTTTGTTCTTGTTTTCCTTGATGACATTCTTGTTTATTCCAAGAATGAGGAAGAACATGAAAAGCATTTGAGATTGACATTGCAATTGTTCAGGGAACATTAGATGTATGCAAAACTGAGCAAGTGTGACTTCTACATAGATATAATTCAGTATTTGGGTCACATTATCTCAGAAGAGCGCATATTAGTGGATCCTGAGAAGATTGAAGCCATTATGAACTGGCCTACTCCAAGAAATGTGATGGATGTAAGATCTTTTATGGGACTTGCAAGATACTACAGGAGATTCATTAAGGGATTCTCCAAGGTTGCACATGCCATCACTTCTTTGCAAAAGAAGGGGATAAAGTTCAAATGGACTTCGAAGTGTGAAGAAAGCTTCCAGTGGTTGAAGAATCTTCTCACTAGTGCACCAGTATTGAAGGTTGCAGATCCAAAGAAATATTTTGTGGTGTGTACCGATGCATGCAGACAAGGGCTTAGACTAGTCCTTATGCAGGACAACCACGTGATATGTTATGAGTCAAGGAAGCTGAAAGAACATTAGAGGAACTATGCCACTCATGATCTAGAGCTTGCAACCATAGTGCATGCTCTCACGATGTGGAGACATTACTTGATGGGTAGAAGGTTTGAGCTCAGGATAGACCATTGTGGTCTAAAGCATTTGTTTGATCAGCCTACTCTGAATGCTAGGCAAGCGAGATGGCTGGAATTTTTATGTGAGTTTGATTTCAAAATCAAGCACATAAAAGGAAAGGAGAATAAGGTAGCTGATGCACTAAGCATGAAGGTATAGGAAATGCATGTGGAATCTCTTAGTATTTTCCAATCAGATTTGAGGCAACAGATTGTTAATCATGTTGCTAGAGATTAATTGTATGAGCAGGTAAAAGACAAATTGCAGCAGCAAGGTCTTGAGAAGAGGTATGAGGGATATAAATTGTAAGAATATGGACTTCTTATTTATAAAGGAAAAATTTATATTCCAAATGTAGCAGATTTGAGGAGAGTTGTTATGGATGAAATCCATCAAACTTCGTATTTTGGTCACCCAAGGTACCGGAAGACAATTGCTACAGCTAGAAAGAAGTACTTTTGGCCAGGAATGAAAAAGGACATGGATGAATACATTTCAAGGTGCATGAAATGTCAACAGGTAAAGGTTGAGCATCAACATCCCATAGGTTTATTGCAGCCTTTGCTAGTTCCAGAATGGAAATGGGAAGTTATTTCCATGGATTTTATTACAGGATTGCCGATGACTTGGACACAACATGATTCCATCATGGTTGTGGTAGACAAGTTGAAAAAAGCAACACATTTTATACTGGTGAAGTCTACGCACAAGACTGATGACATTGCAAAGATATTCATGAAGGAGATTTTCAAATTGCATGGATTGCCGAAGGCAATAGTCTCTGACAGAGATGTCAAGTTCACTTCCAATTTTTGGAAAGGATTGTTTGTGGATTTGGGTACAAAGCTAAACTTCAGCACTGCACACCATCCTCAGATAGATGGGAAGATAGAAAGAGTTAATCAAGTGCTTGAGGATATGCGTCGTAAGCATGTGATGGACAAACCAACCAATTGGAAAGATTACTTACACTTGGGTAGAGTTTGCTTACAATAATGGACAGCACGCATCCTTGGGGATGAGTTCGTATGAAGCTTTGTATGGAAGAAGGTGTAGGACACCAGTGACTTGGGATAACCCTGTGAACAGGGTTGTGCTTGGACCAGAATTGCTCAAGGAAATGGAGCAAGAGGTTGTAAAGATCAGACAAAATCTGAAAGTAGCACAGGACAGGCAGAAAAGCTATGCGGATAAGCATAGGATGAACAGAGAGTTCATTGTTGGGGATCATGTTTACCTTAGAGTAAAAGCAAAGAAGAGTTCCTTGAAGCTTGGAATTTGTGCCAAGCTGTCACCTAGATATTGTGCGCAATTTGAAGTGCTTGAAAGAATATGGCTTGTTGCATATAGACTTGCATTGCCTGCTAGTACTAGAGCTCATAATGTTTTTCATGTTTCTTTGCTTAATAAATATGTACATGATCCTAACCATGTGATAAATTGGGATGTGATTCAGGTGGAACCCAAGGGAGAGTTCCAAATCGAGGCAATGCGCATCCTTGACAGGAAGGTCACAATGCTCCGGAGCCGAGCCATAGGGCAGGTAAAGGTGCAATGGGAGCACTACAGACCTGAAGAGGCTATGTGGGAGCTGGAGGATGCCATGCGATTGGCACATCCATTTTTGTTCAATTCTACGGAACACTGAGGCGGTACCAGTGTAGCATTTTGTTCAAATTTTGTAAAGCACCGAGGACAGTCCTATTGAAGGGGGAGGGGAATGTAACACCCCTATTTTGACCCTGTTTGCATTAAATATACATGATACATATATTGTAAATAATCATGGTGCAGAGCTAAAGGCAAAGGCCCCACCATCGATTTGGTTATGCTATGCTTCAGATAGAAATTGTCACCGATGGTATATCAAGACATGCGACATACATATTAAGTTGTGGCATCATGTAACTATACATCTTTAATTAAATAACCCCAACCAGCTATGTTCACTATAACCAAATTGAGAAGGGGCATGATTCCTAAGGATAAGGAGGGGGAATGCTGAACCTTGAGCCATGGGGGGAAGAGCCATGTATCACCACTCTTTTACTCACCTTCCTTTGTCTCATCCAACCACCACCTTAGTTATTCTGTTGTTAGTTGGGGTAGCTATTGGCTGGCAGGAAAACCACTACTACGCCCACGCCTGCACTCTCTCCATGACGTGCCTTTTGGGTTGCGGATGGTCTATCCACTATGGGGATCATGAGTCTGTTCATTTCCCTCGTACTAAGCAGATTTAAAAGGGGGCTGCAATTCATTGATTGGGGTTTGTTTGTTCATTCTCCTCTGCCTCACGGATTGTTGGCTTCTGGGTTTGTTCTTCCTTCTCTTACGAAGTTGTTAGTCTGTGGTGGTGTTCATCCTCATGTTCACGCAGAGAGTCTATGTCTTTTCCACCATTGTCAGACTGTGTAACATTCTATTTTTCCATCGTTGAATCATGGCTATGATTTTCATCTACAGTTAGGTGGGTTGCGTCTTTTTCCCTCACGTATAGATTGGGAGCCTGTTCCTTTCCCATTTTGGTCAGTGTAATTTCTCCAATGATTGCATTGGGGATTGTGTGATGTGGGTTCATGGATGTCCGTGGGCTATTGTTTTCCACGATTGCTGGACTGTTTTTTTCCCATGAGATGTTGTAGGTTGCTGTGGAATCGTTTTGGCCACGATAGGGCCAAGAACGATTTAGGGAGTTGTTTTCCCTGTTAAAGCTTGAATAGTTGTTTTGCTACATACACGCAGTGGCTTTGTCCTCAGACTGCATTAGAGTGGTGAATGAGGGCTTGATGTGCTTGATAAAACTGGTGGTTTGGGAACCACACAAACAGAGCTAGTGGGCTGTCTTTCTTCTCCACAACCCCTGAATAGCACTGGAAGGGAGATCAAGGTCTGAGGGACTGCGTTGCAGAGAAAGGACTGATTTCCTTGTGTTGGGTGTGTGTGGATGTCCTAGAAGCCAGGCTAGTTCTGGTGTAAGTGTCATGTTCTCTTCAATGAGCTCACCAGCTTAGCATTTAGCCTTTCCCAGCTCCTAGATGGCCTGATAAACCCAAATTTGTCTACTTGGTTGATTTGTTGTTCGCCTGATAAACCCAACTGTGCTAGCTTGGCTGAACTGTGTACCCTTGTGGTGTTGTTATCTTTGGATATGTGTAATCCTGTTAGTTCCTTATTCCCTGGGGAATCATGCTCGGCTTGGGTGTGTCAGCGTTGTTGAGAGATTAAGGAGCATGCGGGCCTATGGTTGGGTGGAACGTTGCAGCACCATAGCTGGTTGCGGGACAAGTCCTTATTAAGATAAGTATTCTTTCCTGACTTATGTATGCAATCGTATTTACCATTGATGAATGATAATGTACATAATTAATGTTGAATTGTATATGAATGCATGTTGTTTTGATTCTGCTATGTATATGAATGATTAATGCATCGTAGTATGTTTTATGTTTTAAGTAATCTTGTTACAGCATTATATGTATGTATCTTCATGTTCATGGGGCTATATTCCTGGATGATTGATGTATGGTAGCTTCCTCTTCGCCGGTCGAAGGGTCAGGGACATTACAAGTCGGATGGAGTCCATCTTTCCCACCGATGCAAAGGTCTCATGATAGTCCACTCCTTGGACCTAGGAGAACTCTTTTCCAACCCGAAATTTCGTATATTTGTAGGTTTTTCCATCAGAAGCAACCTTTTTCCAAAACACCCACTTGCATTGAACTAATTCCCCCCCAGGTGGAAGAGACGCTAGCTCCCAAGTAGCATTTTTCCGAAGAGAATTAAAATCTTCGTCCATAGCAGCTTGCCATCTCAGATATTTTCGAGCATGGTAGTAGGAATTAGGATCTAAAACAATCATTAAATAACAAGTGTTAGACAACAATGAATAATTGCAAGAGAGAGCAATACTTTCTCTTTGAAAATCAGACCAGGTTCTTCTTGGATCATCAGGATTTCCAATGTTTTGCCCAGCAAAAGAGAGTGTCTTTTTGGCCCAAGTTGGGAGATGTGTTTGCACTTCATAATCTGATTCTGAACCTGATATATATTTATCATTGATATCAGATATCATTTCTGCAAAATAATAGCCTTCACTCCCACTTTCATCACCCAATTGATCAACATAACAAGAGGGAATTTCAGCAAAATTTTCTTCAACTAGTTCTACCTGTTGGAGAGGCTCTTCAAATCGGACACTTATTTCAATGAAAATTTGTTTTTTTCTGATATTCAAAAGCTTGAATCCCTTATATTATTCTATATATCCAATCAGAAAACATTCAACACTTTGCATTTTCAAATCTTTCCTCTTGTCATGCGGAATTCGGGCCCACGTAGTGGACCCAAACACCCTGAAATTTGACACATCCGGCCTGTGTCCAAAATAGGCTTTGAAAGGAGTCTTAAATTTCATGGAGGAGTGACGTACTCTATTCTGAATGTATGCAACAAAATTCATGGCCTTAGCCCATAAAATTGTAACAAAACTCTTGGCTTCCAACATGCAGGTGGTCATCTCCTTGAGAGCCCGATTCTTTCTCTCCGCTACATCGTTCTACTGGGGAGTGTAGGGAATGGAATGTTGGATATTGATCCCACTATATGAAAATATTTGCATAAATTAAGAACTGATATATCCCCCTCCATTATTAGATCTCAAATATTTAATATTTCTCCTAGAGGCATTCCCAATCAGTGCTTTCAACTCAATGAATTTTTTCAAAACTTCATATTTTTTCTTGATGAAGAAAACCCAAGTGTATCTAGAAAAATCATCTATGAAGGTGAGTACATACCAAGGTCCATTCATGGATGTGGTGGGAATAGGTCCGTTGATAATATAATGAATCATCCCCAATATACTTGATGCACAACTTTCCTTTCCCTAATCAAACTTGTGCTCAGGGTGCTTGCCCACAATACAACCTTTGCAAATTCCTTTGGAAGTTTTGATGGATGGGAGGCCTTCAACCATGGAATTTTTCTGAAGTTTCTGAAAGTAATTTAAGTTTAAATTACCGAATCTTTCATGCCATATTCTACTAACCTCATTTCCATGAGTCAGAAGAGCGGTGGGCTTTTCATCTGCCACAAAATGGGGAAACTCATAGGCCTTAGCATGATGGTTTTCTAAGACTTCTGCAACAAGTTTCCTGGATGCAATCTCATTGATTTCTACATCATTGGGGTTGAAAGTTACTCACTTGGGCACTAAGGTATGATTCATTTGATATACACTCAGGAGGTTGGAGGCCAAGGAAGGTACATACAGAACATCAAAAAAAATTCCATTTTCAAGATGTAATGTACATTTTCCTTTCGAAACGATGGTAGAATCATCTCCCATGTGGATGGGAATGATTTTGTCGGTGTACAAGGATGAGAAGGAATATCTGCTTTCCATCATGTGATTCGAAGCTCCAGATTCTATGAGCAGAGCTTTGGGCTTTGAGGTGCTTGCCATGAGAGTATGCCCTCTTTCTTGCTGGGTATCCTGATCTTGATTATCTCTCTTCCAAACACTCTCTGAAAGATTGATATTGTTTCTCTCGAGGAGAGAAGTCATCTCATCAAGCTTATTCTTCATGCAGGCATGTTCAGGGTGGAATCCCTTCCCACAATAAGAACACTTGACTTTCTCTTTTCCTTGGTTTCCTTTGTTCTTTTGTTTCTTTAAGCCGGAATGCTCTTCTTATTGCTGGTTCTTTTCATTAGGCTTTGGAGCATCAAATTTAGCTTTTGGATTCTTCTACTTTCCTTTACCGTTCGGATCTTTGGGCTTCAAAACAAATAGAGCTTGATCTTTTGAGGATCTGATGATCCCCATATACATAAGCTTATCATGCTCATTTGTGAGGGACTGGATGAAGGCATCAAGAGAAGGCATTTTCCAATTTGGGATTTTTAGTTTCCTAGTATGGAATGTAGAAACAAAAATTGAATAATTTGATCCAAGTTTAGAGAGGATAGCTGGGATGAGATGATCATCATCCTTCTCAACCTTGCACTGCTTCAATTGGAGAACTAAGTGGTTGAATTTTCTGAAAAATTCATTCATAGTTTCATAGCTTCCTGGATTCAGGAAAATAAGCTCATTTTCAAGATGATAGATCTATAGATCATCTTTCTTATCAAACAAGGAAGCGAGCTTATCCTAAATCTCCATCGAATTCTTCAATCCCATGATGCGGAAAAGAAGATCTTGGGAGATAGACAAACACAAGAAACCATAAGCCTCATCCAGCTTATTCCAGTACTTTATCTTCTCAGCTTCATCGTTAGGCTCTATTTCTGTGTTCATTGTGACCTAGTACAACCCTTTTGAACGGAGTTGAATCTCCATATCCTCCTTCCATTGGTGGTAATTGAAAGGAGTGATAGGATTCACAGTAGAATCCATGGAAATACTATAGCGAATGTAGTCAAGAACTTGTAAAAAACTACAATCAACACAAAAGGGGCACTGTAAGATCGAATAGCCTACACATTTCATGTTTTCATTACACCCAACATAGTTGATAAAGAAAGCTTGATCAACAATTCCTTAACTTGGGGTATTAAGTGGTAAACCTTCGGCTTCTGGTACAGTGCTGGAATTTGAGATTTTGCTCAATTTTGCATGCTAGATATGTAAAAAATCATGTTTTTGAATAATAGAGCTTTGTCTCGCTGTGGCTCTAATACCATATTAATTCGGTCACAACAATATTGAGACAAAGCACAGACTCACAAGTGATTCAAGACAAATTAGGCATAAAATGACATAATGGTACTGCAATAGGGGGTTGCAGCTCTGTATAATCAATAATGGAATGAATAATACAATACAATGTCATGCATAATGCATGAATTCCAAGACAATTCAAATTAGCAAGAGGTCATTCGAATTGCATGGATGAGTGTAGCTTAACTAAATGTCAGCAACACTAGACACACTTAGTTAACCATTAATCTAGCCACGATTGACTCTAACTGATTCCTAACTGAATTGAAGTGCAATAAATGACTGATTCTAACTGAATGTAACTCAAACACATGTCACTTCATGTCAATCAATAGGTGGTAGTTCATCACTTATTCAATAATAATAATAATCCATTACATTCATTTTGACTTTATTATCAAATTTTTTTTCCAAATAATAAATAATTAACAATTGTTTTGGTGTATTACAACTTATATTGTGTAGATGAAGAATACACAACTCCTTGCTAGTCATCTCATATTATATTTTTTAATAACTATTTTTTTATTTAATAATTGTTCTTGTTTTAAAATTTTAACTATAATTTATTGGTGTTTAATTTATTTTGTGTATATGGAATTATTATTAATTCATTCTTTAAATAATTAATAGAATGAACGTTTAATTTTGTTTTTGCACATGGAATTATTAATAAGTTATTCTTAAAACAATTAAGAAAATGAAAATCAACCATTAACATAATTACATAGATGTAAGATTTTAAAAAATCACCAAAGTTTAATAAAGGAAGTATAAATAAATGGGTGATTCCATGAAGGTGGGTAACACAATTTGGCCAAATTTGGCGATGAAAACTTGATTTTTTACTCGTGTGCTAGGTAGAAGCCCTCGAAATGTATATATGCCATTTAAATTTCGACTTGCAGTAAAAAACAAATTGTAGAATATTATGTTGGCTTCCCAATGATATTTAAAAAAATATTCCGATGTCATTTAATGTGTGAAATTTCGCATTTAATGAACTATGTTACCTTAAAATTTTGATTAAGTTAATAAGTGGCTCGTGTCCATCCCCAATAATTCAATCTTACATTAATAATTTAATATATATATCAAAATTCCTTGTGGTCTGCATATTTTTTTGTTAATTTATTTCACAATATACAATTATTTATTATTTTTCGAAAGTGACCACATCTGATTTTAGCATCATTTTATACACGTGTGTCGATCCCAGTTTTTTTTTCACTGTTTTCAAAAATTGAAAAACCAAAGATACCCTTTTGAAGAGGATGCATTGATGTGTGGGTTGTGTATTTTTAAGAAATTTTTGGATGTGTATTTTTTACCCTACGTATTTTTCTTTGAGCTGCTTCGAAGTTGTTGTGAGGTTTTCTAAGTGTAAGTTTTAGAACTAATTAAAAAAAAAACTTATATGAATTCCAAAATGCATGCATGATACCTCAATGGATAGAGGATTTGGTGATGAATCTATTGGTAAGAACTTTGCTTAGTTATGTGCCCTGAATGGCAGGGTTTACACCCCTAGAAGACACAAAGAAACATTGATTTTCCTGAAAGAGGGATAATTCTCTATTTTTCAAGCCCTCGATCAAGGTATTGAGCTTGATAGAGGTATTAACATCCCTCGATCGAGGTTTTTAAATAAGCTCAATCGAGGTTTTATTAAACCCTCGATTGAGCTACCGTTTAAACCTCTTTTTATAATTTTTTTTGCACAAAGACCTCAATCGCGGCCTTAAAACCTCGATCGAGGTATTCTTAAAACCTAGATCGAGGCCTTAAAACCTAGATCGAGGTATTCTTAAAACCTAGATCGATGTTTTTTTAAACCCTTGATCAAGGTGTTATTCCCTCGATCGAGGTGTTATGCCCTCGATCGAGGGCTTAAAAATTGCTCGATCGAGGTACATTTTTGTGTTTTTTCCAAAAGCGCCTTGCCAAAAAGTGTAACCCTGCTCCATGGATGCACCCAAATGTATGGAAAATATAGAGACAATAGAGTCTCATCAAAACAATTTTGTTTAAAGTAATGTACCTTTTTGGAGAAACTAGGCACGCTATTCAAAATATTTCAAAGAAGCTTCAAAACTTTAACATTGAAAACATTCTTTCTCAACACCCTCATTGACAATGGATTTCACATTGACTCCATGGTTATGAGACAATTGGGAAGCTCAAGGGAAGTGATATTAGGTTCTGATAGGAATTACAAACTGATGTATTAGGCTTCTTAATATGGTGCGGATAAGGACCTTTCACAAAAATTTCACATACCTCCTCCTTCAATACTTTTTCTAATTTCAAAACTAGGAAAAAGTAGTAAACTAGTCCTTCTTGGTTTGGTTCCAAACACTACCAAAAATTTGTATATTTATTATAGAATGACCCTATGATATTTAAAAAATACTAACAGACCACATACACTCAATGGTTGAATTATAAAACTCATTTTGACATGATATTCAAATTTGCACAATTTTGACCAATTTCTAGCTTTAGACTAGTGAAACCTAAGTTGACCCAAATGCCCCAAAATTAATTCAAATTTTGTATGGAATATATTGATGGGTATTAGGAAATACTAATGCATATTATTAATGCTCATACACTTTCCAAATTATTCTGAAACTTTATTTTGGCTAGAGGGAAAGAATGACGAAAACAATATGAAATCAATGTTAAAACCTACCAGGGTAGATGATAGATTTGGCTCTCTAAATAATGTACGACCCTCCCAAATTTTAGAACAGAGTATGGGGATGCATATACAACATCAATGGTTTTCATTATTCATGGTTATTAATATTTTCAAATTGGTTATGAGGCACAACATCTATATTGTAACTTTCAATGAATTTTCTTAAGGGGAAATGGTATTAATAGCTCGATTTTGACTCATGAAAAGTATATTGAATGGTTTAGATAATGACATGAAATAGAAATACCATGAAAAAAATTCAAACTTATTCCCCAATATGTAATGAACAAAAATATATAATAAATAAACATTAATAACTACTAACAATTAAATAACCAATTCTTAATGAAGAGACACCTTGATGAAATGTTATGTCTGTTTATGAAAGGGCACCCGTCATAGGTATTTATACTAGTAACATTATCATTGTAATATCATCACTTATCTATTATTCATATATTTATCCATTTATGGAGTTTCTATCCTATTTACATTGGATTTTTCTATACAAGCAGTATTTTACTGTTCCATTGGTATCAGAGCCATTCTTTTAGGCTGACCTGTGGTTTATTTTGTTTATATTGGAAGATTGTGGCCCAATTTTAATTACCTTGGGTTTGTGACCCTAAATATTTAAAAGAAAAATAAGAAGAACAAAAAAATCTCTACCTTCAGGTTCGTGTCCCAAAGGGGGAAAGTAAAAAAAGAAAAGAAAAAAAAGTAAAAAAAAACAAAAGAAAATAAAGAAAAGGTTAAAAAGAAAAGAAAGTAAACAAAAAGAAAAGAAAAATCCAAACCAACACATGGTTTTGTATTACGTAAACTTTACTTTACATATCAAAGTTATATATATATATATATATATATATATATATATATATATATATATATATAATTATATTTATATTGCAAATAATACTTGAGTTCAAATTAAAGGATTATAAGGGAAGTGTATTGAAAAAAGTTAATATATCAAGTATTAAAGTATTATTTAAGTCGTAATAAAGGTCTTTTTCGAAGGAAGTTTAGGTTTTAAAACGTGGGGTCTAATAGCGAAAAACAAGGAACATTTCCAAGCAATTTAAAAAAATATGTCTCATTTTTATTTCAAATAAAAGGAATGTTTAGAGGGAAATACATTACTATTTCTATTGCTCTATACGAACGCAATAATTGTATTAGTGATGAATTTGCTAATAAGTTAGTGATTTTGGAGTCAAATATAGGTGAAATATTAGACATTTGGAATGAAAAAGAATATGCAATAAGCAATTTACAATGGAACATTGCAGATTATACTGGCATCTCACAATTTATAGTTAGATCCTTGTGGAGTAGTGACGGTGACCTAGTCTTTGGATTTCCATGGTTAGAAACATTGGGGATTTTTATCTTAAATGATGAAAAACGTTTTTGACATTCCCTGACAAAAAGAATAAAATCACATTGCCGGACATTGACATGAAGACAGAATCAGAGGTCGCACCATCTAAAGACTTCAAAGAAATACCAAAGATGTTGTCGCAGGGGAATGATAAATCAATACAAATGACACAGAAGGATTTCAAAAAGGTTATTGCAGGTAAAGACGAAGAAATCTCTCATCTAAGAGATCATAATCAGATAGTAATTTTGCAAATAGAGAAGGCAAAGGATTTAAGGTTCATCTCAATCAACAGTTAGAAGAGGAGAATCGATATCTTCAAAAAGACTTATCATGCAAAGACGAAGAAAGCTCTTCCTTAAAAAGGGTTAATCAGGAATTGCTAGAGAAAATAAAAAACTTAAAATAAAGAGAACCCAAAAATCAAGGAAATCAATATGGCGTCGTCAATTCAAACTATAAAGAAGAACTCTTACACTTAAAGAAAGTTAACGAGGACATGCTTATACAAGTTAGGAAGCTAAAGCATGAGAATAAAATTCAAACATCAAAAAAGGGAAGCAATACAAAGATCATCAAGGATAAAAAGAACAATCTTATTGTCACATTGCTACAAGCATCAACATAAAATGGTTTCAAAATACAATTACAAAAATCGTTAGAAGCACCAAAATTTGAAGTTCCAGTAAACACTTTGACAGACGATTAGAGTTTTGTATCGCCATCCAAATCACAAGATTCGTTATGATAGACGGCAATATCAAAAAGAAAATTACCAGTATTATTCCTATAAAGAGAAAAGAAAAAATCGACAACTCTCGACAATCGATCTGGAAACAACTCTGTTAAAGATAGATCTTAGATGGATGACTTCATAAATGACACAACATTTCCACACAATTGTTAAAAGAACGTATCGTCTTATATAGTCAAGTGTTGCAACTACCAACACACAATGTCATGGGAAAGCGTCACGAGCAAGAACAAGGGATAAAGTCTTCCATAATTGTGCTTTGAGGACAAAGCAAATCTAAGGGAGAGGAAATGTAACGAACAAAAATATATAATAAATAAACATTAATAAATACTAACAATTAAATAACTAATTCTTAGTTCGAAGAGATACCTTGATGAAAGGTTATGTCTCTTTATGAAAGGGCACACATCATGGGTTTTTATACAAGCAACATTATCATTGTAATATCACCACTTATCTATTATTCATATATTTATCCATTTATGGATTTTTTATCCTATTTACGTTGGATTTTTCTATAGAAACTGTATTTTACTGTTCCACTGGTATCAGAGCCGTTCTTTTCGGCTACCCTGTGGCCTATTTTGTTTATATTGGAAGCTCGTGACCCAATTTTAATTACCTTGGGTTTGTGACCCAAAATGTTTACAAGAAAAATAAGAAGAACAAACAAATCTCTAACACCAGGATCGTCTCCCAAAGTGGGAAAGTATAAAAAAAAAAGTTAAAAAAAAAACAAAATAAAATAAAAAAGTAAAAAAAATAGAAAAAAGAAAAGAAAGAAAAAAGAAAAAGAAAAAAAAGAAAAAATAAAGAAAAGGTAAAACCAGAAAAGAAAGTAAAAAAAACAAACAAAAAGAAAAGAAAAATCCAAACCAACACATGGTTTTGTTTTCCCTCCCTCCTCACCAACACATGGTTTTGTATTAAGTAAACTTTACGTTACAAATCAAAGTTATATATATATATATATATATATATTGCAAATAATACTTAAGTTCAAATCAAAGGATTATAAGGGAAGTGTATTGAAAAAAGTTCAAATATCAAGTACTAAAGTATTATTTAATTCGTAATCAAGGTCTTTTTCGAAGGAAGTTTAGGTTACAAAAAATCGGGTCTAATAGCAAAAAACAAGGAAGATATCCAAGTAACTTAAAAACTTATGTCTCAGTGTTATTTCAAACAAAAGGAACAATTAGAGTTAAATACAATACTCTTTCTATTGCTCCCGACGAACGCAATAATTATATTAGTGATGAATTTGCTAATGAGTTAGCCATTTTGGAGTCAAATATAGGTGAAAGATTAGACTTTTGGAATAACAAAGAATATGCAATACATGATTTACAATGGAACATTGGAGATTATACTGACGTCTCATAATTTATAGTTAAATACTTGTGGAGTAGTGATAGT
Organism: Pseudotsuga menziesii; assembly: GCA_001517045.1. Taxonomy (NCBI): domain Eukaryota; kingdom Viridiplantae; phylum Streptophyta; class Pinopsida; order Pinales; family Pinaceae; genus Pseudotsuga; species Pseudotsuga menziesii. Next base: position 49,939 of record LPNX011167214.1, on the reverse strand, counting down.
GACCTAGTCTTGGGATTACCATGGTTAGAAACATTGGGGACTTTTATCTTAAATGTTGAAAAAACGTTTCTGACATACCTCGACAAAAAGAATAAAATCACATTGCCGGACATTAACATGAAGACAAAATTAGAGGTTGCATCATCTGAAGACTTCAAAGAAATATCAAAGATGTTGTGGTAGGGGAATGAGAAATCAATACAGATGATATAGAAGGATTTCAACAAGGTTATTGCAGGTAAAGAAGAAGAAATCTCTTGTCTAAGAGATCATAATCAGACATTACTTTTACAAATCGATAAGGAAAAGGATAATGTTCAACACAATCAATAGTTAGAAGAGGAGAATCGATATCTTCAAAAAGAATTATCATGCAAAGACGAAGGAAGATATTCCTTAAAAAGGGATAATCAGGAATTACTAGAGAAAATAAAAAACTTAAAAGAAAGAGAACCCAAAAATCAAGGAAATCAATATGGCGTTGTCAATTCAAACTATAAATAAGAACTCTTACACTTAAGGAAAGTTAATGAGTACATTCTTATACAAGTTAGGAATCTAAAGCAGGAGAATAAATCTTTACAAGAAATCTAGATTGCAAGAGATAAAGTGTCGACAAAGAAACAATGACTCGTGCAATAAAGAAGTCATCAAAGTCTCAAATTCAAACATCAAAAAAGGGAATCAATACAAATATCATCAAGGCTCAAAAGAACCATCTTATTGTCACATTGCTACAAGAATCAACAAAAAATGATTCCGAAAAACAATTAAAAAAATCATTAGAAGCACAAAAAGTTGAAGTTCCAGGAAACACTTCATAAGCGATTTGAGTTCTGTATTGCCATCCAAATCACAAGAGTCATTATGATAGATGAAAAGATCAAAATGAAAATTACCAGTATTATTCCTACAAAGAGCAAAGACAAAATCGACAATACTCGACAATCAATCTGCAAGCAATTCCGTTAAAGGTATATCTCATATGGACAACTTCATACATGACGCAACATTTCCACACAATTTTACAAGAATGTATTTTATTATCTCGTCAAGTGTTGCAACTACCAACACACAATGCCATGAGAAAGTGTTACGAGCAAGAACAAGGGATAAAGTCTTCCATAATTGTGCTTTGAGGGAAAAACAAATCTAAGGGAGAGGAAATGTAATGAACAAAAATATATAATAAATAAACATTAATAACTAATAACAATTAAATAACTAATTCTTAACGAAGGGACACCTTGATTAAATGTTATGTCTCTTTATGAAAGGGAACCCATCATGGGTATTTATACAAGCAACATTATCATTGCAATATAATCACTTATCTATTATTCATATATTTAACCATTTATGGAGTTTCTATCATATTTACGTTGGATTTTTCTATAGAAACAATATTTTATTATTCCACGATAACGTTAAACATCTGAGTGTTTCCTTCATACAAATATGATATACAACCCTTTCAAAATGGAAGTCAAATACATTAAAACTAGTTATTGAAGAGCATGGGAATGAAAGCCTTTCACACATTGATTTCTTATATTTCGACTTACAGAGCATATGGACATAAGAGTATAGATCCATACATCATATACCCAATATTGGGCATCAAATATACTTATCAAAGCGCAAGAACCACTCCAATAAGTGCGCCATTAACATGAGAGTATGGGGGAATGGAGAAGAAGAAGGAATGAGAGAATAGGGAGATAGATTAGAATTCAAATTGTATGGAACTTCAAATTGAAACTAAAACACCTTCATTCAGCTCCAATTATAGGTATGAATTTCCTTTCCATCAACCAACTTGGAAAGGAATCCAACTCCCTTGAAATTGGTTCACAAGCAAGGAGAGTGAACATTCACCGTGCAATGCACAAGCAAAATCTCTCTAAAATGCCAAAGGCCAATTAACAAATGATAAAAATACATTATCCTTCCTCTTTAAATCCTTTAATTAACTTCATCAGGCCTCTTAAGGTCGAATTTCCCTCCATGGGATTCCTCCAACTCATCTTATTGGTTTAGTAACTCCTATGACACTTGTATTCCTCTTCATGCTCCAATTCTTCCCCCAATTTTTTGTGTTAACATGTTCTTTCATCCAATAAGTGAATGAAGAACCTCCACCAAAATCTAAACCAAATAAGGAGAAAAGAAAAACTGAAGACTTCAAGTGGCTCAAAGAAGTCTCATCAATACACTCATGAATATGTATATCATCATAATGTAATAATGTGACAAAGGATGCTTCTACAAATGTAAATAATACAACACTCTAGTCATGTCATAATCTAAATAAAAAATAGAAATTCCATACTTCTCATGCGACACCATAAAAAATAAACCTTTCACCCATACTTCATTACGATGAATGTTGCGAAATATGGAAGTGTAGGGTGTAGGATAAAGAACCAACTCACCCAAAGGATCAAAAAGTGCAAAATTTTAATCATGTTAAGGTTCCATAGGGGTTAGATTATGCATCTCCCTCAAAAGTATGAAATTTTCCTCATATGTTGGTTTCAAGGTAGTGGAATTATGCACTTATTCCAAAATTGTGTAACCATTATCAAGAGGAATATCAAGTTCCTCTTCCACCACAATAAGTGATTATCTCTCATCAATATCATCTTCAAACACATCAAGAACCTGCAATTTTTCATGTTCCTCATGACCCATCATGTCATGATAATCCTCCAAGCAATCTACCCTATGACAATCTGAAACATAGGAGGAAGAACAAGTATCTTGAAACCTCTCAAGAAGTCTCCCACTTCAAATTTTGAGCTTATGAATATCCTCATTACTATTCAATTATGCTTCATGTAACCATTCATAAATCTCAACCAAATGGTTTCTATAAAAATTAAAATACATTCAATTAACTTTGTTGTTGCACATTGCTCTTTGAATCTTCTCCATGTCTTCAAGGAAGGATGGCTCCTCCATTGAAGAAACTTTCCAACAAGAATTTGACACCAATGTTTGAGTGTCATGTAGTATGATAAGGGCCTCATGGATACTCCTTTGACTCATCTTCAAAGACCCTCCAACGAAGGATGGTTCATGAGAGTGAACCTCCTCTTCTTCTTTCTTCTTGATTTGAACAACTTCTTGAAGCTCAAATGGTGATGTGAAAGTTCATATTAGTTCTTCATTATCTACCACAAGGTATTCATATTCATGCTCATTAGAACTTTGGCTTGCAGCAAAATCTTCAAATATGATCTCTATGTCACCAACATAGAGTTGTGAGAACCCATTTGTAGGTACTCCTTCAGAGTTCAAGCATCTAACATCAGTATATTCTCTTTGATTTGCACAACACCCATCAATATGAATTGTGTGATTGGTTATTTTAGAGTCACCTTGGGGTGAATTTCGAATATTCTCATGTAACTCTTCTTATTTTTTACCACTTGAAGAACTAGGTGGTTCATGACTCCTTTATATGACTGTGGAATGATGAGGGTGAACATCCATACCCTCCTCATCAATCTTAGCTCCAGGTATAAAATATTTAGTCCCCACCTTCTTGCACACTTCATTCATCATTTGTGAAATATTTTCTTCAATAGGCCTCTTCTATGGGGTTAAGAACAAACATCCTATTGCAACACTACAGTATGCTTGAAAATATATGTTCTTAAATCATTCATCATTCAGTGCATGATAGTATTGGAAATACTCAAGAGGTTCTTTTTGGCTTCTTGCCACTCTACATTTGGCCATCTGCTGAACTGAACATAAGTGGATATTATTCATATATTTTCTCACATGAGTTTCCATCATCCGTAAGTGTGAATTAAGATGAAGTGTTTCATTATGGGACCTCTTCCTCATACCATTCACATTCTTCTTCATATTTCTCATAATCATCTACATATGAGTCATCATAATAGTAAGACATGACTGCAAATTTTTCAATGGATGGTATTAATGCACAGGTGCAAGGAACATGCTCTGATACCACTGTCATGTAAATTTTTGGAGAAACTAGGCACACTATCCAAATTTTTTCAAAGAGTCTTCAAAACTTTGACATTGAAAACATTATTTCTCAACACCGTCATAGACAATGGATTTCACATTGACTCCATAGTTATGGGACAACTGGGGAAGATCAAGAGAAGTTATATTAGGTTATGATAGGATTTAAAAATTAATATATGGGTATTATTAATATGTTGTAGTCAAGGACCTTTCACAAACAATTCACATACCTCCTCCTTTAATAATTTGTCTAATTTCGAAACTAGGAAAACATAGTAAGCTAGTCCTTCTTGGTTTGGTTCCAAACACCACCTAACATTTAAAAATTTATTATGGAAGGAAATTATGGGATTTAAAAAATCCTAAAATACCTCATACACTCAATGGTCGAATAATAAAACTCATTTTGACATGATATTCAAAATTGTACAATTTTGGAAAATTTCTAGCTTTAGACTAGTGAAACCCAAGTTGACCCAAATGCACCCAAATGAATCCAAATTTTGTATGTAATAGATTGAGGGGTATTACTAAATCCTAATTCATATCATTAATTCTCATGCACTTTTCAAATGCTTCTGAAACTTTCTTTTGGACATGCGGAAAGAAGGACAAAAACACTAGGAAATTGGTGTTAAAACCCTAAAGGGTAGATGACACTTTTGGCTCGTCAAATGCAGTACAAACCTCCCAAGTTTTGGAAATGAGTATGGGTATTCATATGATATATTAATGGATATTATTATTCATGTTTTTTAATATTTTCAAACTAGTTATGAGGCACACCATCTATATGGTAACTTTCAATGAATTTGCTTAAGGGGAAATAGTATTAATAGCTCGATTTTGACTCATGAAAAGTAGATTGAATGTTTCAGATAATGACATGAAATATAAATACCATAAAAAAATTAAAATTTCTTCCCCAACATCATTAAACATAATATAAATTCCTTCATATAAATATGATGTACAACTCTTTCAAAATGGAATCCAAATACATGAAAACTAGTTATTCAAGAGCATGGCAATGTAAGCCTTTCACAAATGGACTTCTTATATTTCGAATTACAGTGCATATGGACATAATATTATAGAGACCTACATAATATACCCAATCTTTATCATTAAATATACTCAAAAAAGCGCAAGCACCACTCCAACTAGTGCGCCATCAACATGAGAGTGTGGGGGAATGGAGAAGAAGGAGTGAGATAATAGGGGGATAGATGAGAATTTGAACTATATGGAACATCAAACTACAAATTAAAAAAATCCATTGAGCTCCAATTAGAGGTATGAATGGCCTCTCCATCAACCAACTTGGAAAGGAATCAAACTCCCTCAAAATTGGTTCACATGCAGGGAGAGTGAACACTCATCATGCAATGGAAAAGATAAATCTCTCCAAAATTCCAAATTCCAATTAACAAATGATAAAAATCCATTCTCCTTCCTCATTAAATCCTTTTATTAACTTCATGAGGCCTCCTAATTCCTAATTTCCCTCCATGGACTTCCTCCAACTCATCTTAGTGGTTTAGTAAGTCCCACGACACTTGTCTTCCTCTTCATGCTCCAATTATTTACCCAACTCAAATGGATGCCGCTAACTACCAAATGTTCCCTCATGGTGGATATTTTTATCCCTTTCATGTCATATTTGTCATATTTCTGCAATTAGTTCTGAATTTTTCATACTTTTCATAGAATCTTTCATCATTTGTTCTCATAGAGTGCATGGAATCTCCTTCCAAGTGGCACAGATTGTCTTCTAGTATCTTCATCTTCAATGGGAGTTAATCTCCTCTCCTAATTAGAATTCCTTGGATCATAATAGGATATGTGACACCACATCACCCTCAACAAACGTTACATTCCTCATGGTTTCGAATTTGGATGAAGATCATACCAAGTGTGTGGGGGAAACTAGTTACCCAAAGAATCCACAAGCTTCCAAGTGTCTTCATAAACCGATGCCACCTTATTTTCTTAGAATTAATTATTCATGTGATCCATTTTAATGTTAATATGGTAAATTAAAATCCTTTTGGGTCCTATATCCCCCTTATTACAACATTTATGCTTCCATTCCCACCTAGGCAACTAGTAGGTTGATCAAACATTATTTGCAGGTAGTCTTATTTGGATGGGGACATGAAAATACTCCCCACCCAATATTGTTTGTCCTTAAGCAATGCCAAGTTTGGATGCTGTAAAATTTGTTCATCTTCCTAAGTGGCATCCTCACTTGGTACCCTCCTTTGCACTAAGTGCTCTCTTATGGTTATGCTCCTTAATTTTCTTTAGCTTCCATTTGAGTAGGGGCACTCATGTACTGCAATTTTTTGTTTCCAAAAGTAAAGAGATGGGTTTTTTCATATTAATATCTCCCGTGAAAACACCATGAAACACCAAAATATTAATTAATTCCATCAAAACATAATTTATAGTTATTTTCTCCAATGTTAATCATTGTAACTTATGGATTCTCCAACAACAAGTTTTAAAGTAAAATATCCTCATTTGCATCATTGTAACATTTTCTTCTATGAATTACATGTATATTTAATTTAATTATATAATACAATTCAATATAATATCATTGAAATCAAAACATATTAAAAACATTTTCTAGATCATATTGTATTTCCAAATGCACAAATTTCAAATTAGAGGGATATTAGATCATAATGAAAATATCCATATGAATATATAGATCATTAAATCATAGATGTTTCTCATTGTATGAAATGCATCTTAAAAATACTAAGAAAGGACATTCTTAAAATCAAAGCCATAACGAATTTCGATTACTAAATTCCCACATTAAAATATTAGATACCAATATATAGTCAAATTAGGATTTTCACTATTTCAATGTGGTGATTTTATATGTTAATTGAATCATATTAGGGTTGTGATTATTTAATGAATGGTATCATACAAAATCCAATGTCACACAACCCAATACATCTCAATAAAATTATTAAGTCGTATTGCATTTCTCAATGCCTATATTTCAAATTAGAGAGATGTTAAATCATAACACAAAAACGCATCTAAGTACATATATCAATAAATCATAATGTGTGTTAGTGTAAGCAATGCATCTTATTAATACTAAAAAGAACATTCATGAAATCAAAGCAATGGAGGAATGAATGGTATGATATAAAATGTAATATCAATGGAATCAATGCATCTTGGAAATACTATCAAGGAAAATTTTAGGGGATAAATTTAGCCCATGGCCTATTTTTCCATGTTTTCTAAAAAAAAGATTCACCAATTTACATTTTTTGAAGCCCTTATTCGCCCAAATTTTATAGGGTAAAATTTTTCACTCTAAAAATCACTAGATTATTATATAAACTATATAAAATACTTAGAAATTGAAATATATTTAGAAAATATAGCCAAATATTTCATAGTTGACATTTTAAAAATTTATAAGATTCGCCATGGTTTATGTATGGATCCTTACAATTTTCCTTGAATATTATTAGAAGGATATTAGATCATAACACAAATATCCATCTAAAAACATAGATTAATATTTCATAGATGTTTGTGTATCTTTCCTTTAGCTAATTCTTCGTAAGAATTTACTTAATTATTCATTAGTATGAAATTATTACAAAATTAATATATAACTCATTTTTTTTATAATTAACTTAACAATATATTTTCCATTATAATAGCGAGAACAATTCCAATTTGGAATTGTGTTATCAATTACGACACATAAATCCTACAAATAGGAAAACATTACATTAATCAATTAATTCTGAAGTAAAATGTATATTTGTACCCAAAAATAACGAGTCTAACCCATTGTTTTATTATTAACTTAACACTGTATATTCCAATATATTTTCCATTATAATCGCCCATGGGCCAACTAATTTGCAGTTGTGTTGTAAATGATAACACATAAATCCTACGAATATGCAAAAGTTGCATTCATTGATTAATTATGAAGTAAAATAGTTGCAATTTACCCAATAATTGATTGATGTGCAATTATTACAAAACCAATATCTAGCTCATTATTCTATTATTAACTTAAGAATACTAATACAATATATTTTCCATTCTAATCGTCTAGGCACCAACTATTCTTATTTAGAATCGTGTTGTAAATGATAACACATAAATCCTACAAATAAGTAAAAGTTGCATTTATTCATTCTGTGGATATATATAGCCTTAATTCATATGTAGTGATTATGTTTTAATTACATGTATCTCTTTTAGATCAAATCAAGGCAAGATGATATAATCCACAAAGATTTAGTTGTCTTGTAACTATTTATGAAAATGCTTATTTAATATCTAAGGATGTGTGAATAAAATTTCAAATTGAAATTTCATATGTATTTATATAAATGTGTTTTACAATGTAGTCAATTTAGATTTGGAGATGACATGTGCTTGGTTTTATAATTTATTTATTTATTTTTTGGAACCAACATATACTATTGCATTTGTAATTTTAAAGACACAAAAAAAATTATGAAAATTGTAAAACAAGTTGAAATTTTATGAAAAATGATAGAGATAATGAAAGAGAAGCATTAATATAATTGTAACATAAATATTGTTCTCTTCTCTCACAGGTAATGATGCTCCATTATAACATACACATTGCAAAGAGAAACGAGAGAGTGAATGAATACCAACAAATGAAATGAATTTCCTCGAACCAATCAAAGGAAGAGCTTTTACTTTGGACAAAGGATATTGCCATTGTATGCACCAATATATTTTGGTACATGGACAAAAGGTATTCCTACACTAGTCATATGCCTGACAAGCACAAACAATATGAAATGAGTTTATTTTACTTATGGTAAAGAAAGGAAACAAAACAAACTGAAATAGTCTTACTAGTCATTTCCTTTAGGATGGCAAGGTTTCTATGAATCGGCTTGTAGCCATTTTAATTAGTCAAAGGGGTGCAACACCATTTTTTTTGCGAATTTGGATCTCTTACAAAAGGATGTGACACCATTTCATCTGCCAATCAACAAATTGGACTTCTTATTTGGCCTCATATTGAGACAAAATGTCGTTTTTCCATTTCAATCTTGTGAAATATTACTGTGCATTTTTCCATTTTTACCGTGCTTGTATCCTTTGGAAGTAATGTTATCCTGATGTTAACATTAGTTCTCAACATTTATTTAGTGTTCATATCGATGCCCTCCTCATACCACTGCCCACCGCCTTAATCTTCCATCGTCCCCTTGTTTAATCACAACAACAGTATAAATATATAAATAGTAGTACTGGATATTGTAGTATATCATTGCAATCTAATTATGTTTATTCTATTTATTCTGTTGCTTACCCTGTAGCATATATAGATGCGGTTTGAGTAGTTTACCGAACAAAGGAAGATATAAGAGCAAATTCAGCAGCAGAGCAAGCACGAGCAGTTGTACAAGTAGTTAAAGCACCACTAGCGCTTTTCCCAACATCTCTTTCAATTTATCCTACATTTAGATTGAAAGCCACAAGGACAAAATCCATATTTATATTGAAAGATAGACAAATAAAAAGGAAACTAAACAGTAAGTGTTCCATCCGGTTGTAATCCTTTGTGAATTCCAAGACCAAACAAAAACGAATTGAAACAATAGTGAAGTTGACATTAAGTGAAGTGGATTTTCCATGTATAAATCTAGTTATTCACATGGTAGGAGTTGTGGTTATAGTATGAGAAACCCAGTCTTGAATGAGGAATCAATGCATCCATGTGCCCGCCTTTCTTTGGCATATAATGCTTTTATTACTTTTATTGACCTCAATTTCACTTGAATTCTTGTGGGCTGTGAACCAATGTCTATCAACGCAGAGCACCTTTCAATTAACCTATAATGGAAGTAAGTCCAAGACTTTTGAAATATTTACTACTTTTATTAATTATGGCATTACAAATAATTAATTTAGTCTAGGTGAAATGAAACAAGAAGCAGTCAGTCATTTGTCTAGGAGTGAATTTAGAGTATTTTATTGAACTATTTACTACTTTTATTAATTATGGCAATACAAATAATTAATATAGTCTAAGTGAAATGAAACAAGAAGCAGTCAGTCATTTGTCTAGGAGTGAATTTAGAGTATTTTATAGTACCTCATGGTGGAGCTAACTACTTATAGGTGATTTTACCTATGGGAGCAAGGAGTCTGGAAGTTTACCCTACATCCAATGATTAAAGGCCTAGAAGTTGGCCTTGTCTTAGACATAGAATGGAACATGGAAACTCTATTTACCTTGATTTTATGATTTTTTATTTACCTTTATGTGTCGATTTTGTATAATTGTGGTGTCACTTCATGAATATTTGGTGAAAATACACTTCTTGCACCACTAGATACAATTCTCCCTTCACTGTTAGTGCACATTTCTTGAATCCATCGAGTTCCTTTTCATGAGGCCCCATGGTCTTTCCTTGGCTTTGCATCCGAGCCAACTCTTCCTTTAAGATCTTGTTATGTTCTTCGTAATTTAGTATAGATTTGGTGATTTGTCATGTTTATGACATTGTCTTCATTGGCTCTATAGATAATTGTCCAAGTAGAAGCTATAGTAATTGGGTCTTGAGTAATGTCTTCTACTAGGGTATCCCTTTCGATCCACAACTCCTCCACGCCATTTCCGTCTTTTATTTTCTTCATGGTCTGTCTTGTCATTTTCTTTGACTCTGGGTCAAACAAATATGTGCCTAATTCGACCACAATATCTTCCTCCATCAGATCGAAAGTATTAGATATATCGCAAGCAATACTTAAGATAGTATCTAAATCTACATACACTAACTTTTAACTTCCAACTATAATTCTCCATCTTCACTCCATTCATAAATATAAGCTCTTGATCTAAACACATAAGCAAAAAATTTGTTACTAACAACCCTCCTTGTTCTTATATAGATCAAATAGACAAATTCCAAGCCAACAAACATATGCATAAACATTAAACAAAACGCTCCTACACCCTACCAAGAAGAATCCAAAATATACTACTCAAGTAATAAAAATTGCAAAAAAAAAAAATCTAATTAAAATTAAAAGACAAATGCATAAGAGTAACATAAATTAGCCATGCAAATTTGAGAGGTAAAGAAAAGATATTTTAGTAGGAGAAAAGAAGATTACAATATGATTTTGATACTTAACATGGGGATTACACATTTGATTTTGATACTTTACATGGCGAGCTGGCTCTAGGTCCACCTCTTTGAGGTACTTTTTTTTCTTATTTCTCTAAGTCCAATGCATTTTTTAAAGCTCGTCCACCTCTCAATCATTCAAGTAAACTCGATAATATTCTAAATGATAAAGTAAATTTTAGCAACGTATTTACAAGAGCTAAATCAAATATGATTCTTTCCAATGTGTAAATAAAGATTTCTTAAAATAAAATCAAAGTTCATCCACAAAACTTTTATTTGAAGAATATATCGGAATTCCATCAACACGAGAATATGTGTGACTTAAACACACCTTCACTTATATCAATAATGGCGTTTCCAAAATGTTTCAGAATATTCACAACTTTTCTATACTAATTAGATCATATATAAATATGAGTAAGAGAAAAATTCAATCTAATATGTTGATTATATGTAGTTGTTAATTGTAAAAGTTCTTTCCTATCAACTACCTCATCTTCTTACGTTTACTTTTCGAAATTGTTTCACCACTTTGCTAACTCAAAATAGGGTAATGTAGTTGTTAATAGGATTTGTTTTGCTACATTTTCATTTTGACTTATAGTGAGATGTTGTCTCATTACATCATGTGGTGTTAGAAATAATTAAGCCTACAATATTTGGGGAGGGAAAAACATATTTAGTTGGTCCTAGATTGAGTAATTGAGTAATTTACAATTGTTGGTGAAGTAGGGAGCATATAAGAAGGGATTCCATAATAGAATCATAGTGATGGAAAATATAGAAAGAGATTATGTAAGACCTATAAGGTAATATTGTGAAGAATACGTGAATGAGTTTGCAGCTATGGTGGGTACAATGATAGCTAGAATGTATACCATGGAGGTGTCCTAGAGGAGAGGTATTGACATATGGTGCAGGACATTGGTGACAATGAAGTAGAATTAGATAATACAATCGAACAACCAAAAGAGAACATAACAGTTGAAGAGAGAATAATCACACCAATCAATGGTATTGAAGGTAAACCTAAAATTGATACAGCTATGGATTCTTGAAGTTTGAATCCTATGGAATTGATATACTAGATAAGCGAAATGGAAAAGTTCTTTGAATTTCAGTAGTTTAGAAATATTAGGGGGATTATTATTTCTAATACAAAATTGGAAATCCATGATTCTTTATAGTAGGATAAGTTGTAGCTGAATAGAGAAAGTTTTAATAGAAAGTATGTTAAAATCTGGGATAGGATCGTGTCGGAGTTGGAGAATACATTTTTATCAATGGATAATGTTCTAATCTAATGAGAATATTTCAAAACTTGAAGCAATTGATGATGCCAATTAATGAAAACATAGAGGAGTTTTATAGAATTTCTATAAGGTTTGGGTAGAATGAGGAGTGCCGGGAATCCTTTACGATGTATGTGAATGATATAATCTATACCATTAAATATGTGTTTAATATTTTGAATTTTCATTTAGTGACAAAGGCTTACCAAGTAGCTTTGAGGATTGAGGATAAAATTTTGAGGAAATAATAGAGCATGATAAATAAATCAAAGTATAAAAAGGACAAAAAATAGAAGGAAAAAAAGTGGAAGATACTAAAAGGGATTCCAATATTTAGGATTAGTCCGTTTGCAGACGATTTAATGTTGTTAGAAGAAGAGATCAATCAACTATATGAAGAAGTAGAGGAACCAAATTTGGATGTGTTTGCTCCATATGTGGAATTGATGGCCATAGAACATTTGAATGCTTATAATTTTTTAAGAATGGAAGAACAAATAAGGGAAAACATATATTGTTGAAAAAAAAATGTGGTAACAACAAGTGAAGTGGTGGAATTGATGGAAGAAAAGGGAGAAAATTTGATGATGAGAAAACTATTATTGCAGTCTAAGAAAGAGGTTTGGAGAGAACTAGAATAGAGGAAGACATTCTTCATGATTAAATGTAAGATAGAATGTAAGTGTTGTAATTTTATTATTGATGGCAATATATCAGAAAAAAATGGTTTCAAATTAGATTAAAATTCACAAGTTGAAATTCAAGTGTACACCTGATATAGAAGCGTATAGAGTGTCATGATTACAAAATGGGATTAGTATAATTGTGGGGGATCAATGATTGATTTAACATTAATATCGGGGGTTATAGTGATAACATTATATTTTGTGTGTTGCCCATGGATGCTTGACATAATTTTTTGTGGAGACTGTGCTAGTTTGATAGAAGAGTTGTGTAATGGGAGGAAAAATACTTATCCATTTGAAAAGGATTGTTCGATGCATTTCACATGGAGGATTGTAATATTTTGTTGGGATGGCCATGGAAGTATGATATAAGAGTGATGCATGATGGGAAGAAAAATACCTTATATTTTGAGAATGATGCCCGATAAATTTGAACTTATATCCATCAAATGACAAAGGAGAAGGATAATTAAGTGATCGTAAGTAATGTGTTAGCATATGTGGAGGAAGTGGATTAACATGAATCTATTGAGAAGTGGGATAAATAAAATAAATAGTAGAACATGGGTGTTGAAACAACAACACTTTTGAAAGAGGAACACATGGGAGGTATTCATTGCCATAATGTTTTATGTGGCATGTGTTAGAAAAAAAATGCAATAGATTAAATAGATGAAATGAATGTAATATCCACCATGTTTTATTTATTTATTGACTAAGTTGGAAACTGGATCCATGATTAAGTGGTTAATATTTTATTATTATATTTTGAAAATGTCATCATAATGTTTCTCAGGTATTTCTTGTTTTTGGGGGAGGTCCATCAAAAGTATGCAGTATGGGTACTCGTTAGATGCATAATTTAATCCTGCATCCAACGAGTGCTCTTGCTCGAAATTTGAGTAAACCGATAGGTAGATATGTTGAAAATATGAACAAAAAATGTTTTTTTTTCTCTTTCCCTAAAAGATTCATAAATATTATTTTATTTTTTCCTTAGGATGCCCATTTAAGACCTCAAATTTTCTCTAATAATTGTTTGAGTAGCCAATGCAACAAGAGAGAAGGGTATTCATCCCTACGGTGTCATGATTCATGCTTGGGGGTGACTAGTGAGAAAGTCAATCTTGTTGTTTAGAAGTCTATGTTTGAGTAGAACATGGTCGTTCGAATTGTGTTTTCTCTACAAGTGTTGTAGACCATATGTGTGGTTCTTTATTTGTTATATTGATTATGCAATTTAAATGTTCAGTTATCTAGTTGTTAATTACTTCTATATTCCAATTATTTATTTATACATTTAATTTCAAAGGGATTCATCAACTATAGTTGTGATTTTAAATGTAGTTAATAGTGCTTGATATCTATTTTTTTTGGTAAGTAAGAAAATTTATTTATGTCATAAAAGAGTTGATTACATTCTGATCACATGCACCTTCCTATTGATAACTGCTTCATCCGACCATTTGTCCAAAACTAACGTGGCATACTAACTTGACCATATGACATATTACATAGTATACCTCCGCTAAAACTTGGGATTGATACATCTTCCTTCTGGACTGATTACACAATTGACTGCAAAAAACTACATGACCTACTTCATGTAGACCTTGGGATGCAAAAACCCTAACACTTGACATGGAAACATGAAGAAAAAAACTACTATAACAAAATATATGGAAGATCAAGGATGTACCCATGTTGATTACTACCTGCTGGAGTCGGCTGGGACATCGTGGTTGGTGGAACTGGAGGAGCTTGCATCCCGAGACCCTACAGAATAGTGTCCATTTTCTGGTTCAAACGCTTTGAGTCAGATGTCATTTTTGCCCACCATTGTGCTAACTTCCCATCAGCTTCACCCATCTCCTCTTTATCCCATGCTGAATGGCCAATAAGATTTTTCATCACCCAAAAGAGCGCTACAGTTCTCTCGTAGAGGATGAGTCTGCCTGCGTTGTTTCCTAGAGTAAGGATCCAATCTTCCTCCTTAGGAAATTCCTCGTGTAGGGTGTCCCTATTGAGTTCCTCCCACAACTACTAATCAGTCTCATTAATATTTTGTTGAATTTATTTGGGGTGGCCTAGTTCAAACATTCAAGCTTCCCATAAGGATTTTTTCTATGCCCTAGTCACTTGAGCACTTTCCTCCTCTTGACCTAACTCCCACTTCCCCTTACCTTTTCAAATGCCCATACTTCCTTCTACACTCCTTTACTGGTAAGCTTCGATATTCCAAACCCCCAACGTCACTTTGTTCCATAAAGAAGCTAAAATAGTGTGTAGACGACCTTCGTGATTATTCCCACCACCCTGCATATACCTAAATAACAACTTTATTTTCTAAACCATGATTAGATCAGTACATGTTATGATTCTCCACTCCTGCTCAGTGGTTCGAAGCAAATATATCCCTTACTATTGCCTATGTCTTCCAATTTCCTCATTCATTTCTTCATGTATGCTCGTTAGTCGAAAATATGGTTCCTTGATCACGAGACTTAGTGGTTTTAAAACCAACATTCCTTTCACCTGATGTCATCCACCAGTTGTATGTACAACCCCTTTTATATGTAGTGACTCGGGCCCTCTTGGTGTCCTTCCCTCGATGTTTCATAACTACTCTACATATCCTGGTGTATGAGGTTGATACAACCATCCCATTCTGTCTCATCCATCACCTCACTCTAGTCCTTGGCCTTAACTACTCTGCGGGTTTCTGTCCCAAGGTTCTCCAGCTGGTCTGCCACCTTGTTCCCAAGTCTTCTGACATGGTTAAAGAGGGTTTCCATTCCTGAGTCCAAAATCTCCTTCATTCATTCCAACCTCCCCTCCAACCTCCACAATTGTGCCACCTTTTCACTTTGGGTGTTGTGAAGGAGTTTGTCACCATTTGGATTACCACCTGGGTGTCTCCTTCGACAATTGTAGGGGTCCATTTGTTCTCCTATTCCAATTCTATTCCCTGTAGAATACCTTCTATCTATACCACATTGTTGGTTTCCAAACCTATGAAACCATAATGGAATCCTTGCATGCTTCCCCTATGGTCATGGATGATACACCCATAACTGACTGGGCCTAGGTTTCCCTTCGACGCACCATCAAAATTTATCTTGTAAAATCCCGCAGGAGGGGTAGTCCATATCTTTACACTTGTTGACATTCTTCATGTACTTTGTTGAATGCTGCTAAACTGCATGGGCCCTGAAAGCCCCCAATATTTCAGTATGACGGACTTTGAGTTCATAGCCTCCCAGTATGAGATATCCAAGTATTTAATCTTTATTGTTTCAAGAATATTATTTTCTATGGTATTCAACACTTTGCCTAAAGTCGAGGCTTTCCCTTGGAAAGTCCTAGATTTTCGCTCCCTCTAGATCTCCCAGAGCACGAAGTAGGGAAAAATATCCCATAAATGATTCAGAATGGGGTTCTGGAAAGGGTTGCTGGTCCATTTTGTCAACACTCAGTCTGTATTTTTCTTGACTTGGTCAGATCTTTGGAATTTTGATGCACCTTGATCCCAGATGCTGGTGGTGAACAGACAATAATCTAGGAGATGGATTATTATTTCTTCATCATGTGCACATAGACAATGCCAGTAAGGTCCTACCATACCTCTTTTTTTAATATTTTATCCTGTTAAAGCACATCTTTTCATTACTAGCCAGCTAAAGATTGATATTTTAGGCCAAAACAATTTTTCCACAATTTTTGCCACTTCTGGTCCACTGGTTGGGTATATTCCCTTGGCCATAAATCGTACACATCCTTCATGGTGAATGATCCCTTTGGGATATATCCCCACCTCATCTTGTATTCCCCTAAGTGCATTTTGATTCGTCTGTTGTTGAGGGATTCTTCCATTCTGGCCATTACCTCCCCTGAACCACACCCTTCCCACCATTCTTTGTTTTCCCAAACCCGAAAGTCTTGGTCGTCTTCCTAGTTTTCCTATATGTCCTTGACCCTTGGAATTCCATGGTTAACACATTCTTCAATGAGTTGTTGAATTCCCTCGTCATGTCCTAGTCTATGATATGCATCTGGGATGTGCTCTGTGTGTTTTGTGTGTGATAATGAGATAATCTGGATACGACGAGATGACGGTAGGAGACACAGGTGATTGCATTGTCAATGTAATGAATGGTCATGAGTTGTACCTACACGATGGCTTACTCATGGATATGATGAAGACCTGGATGAGGACTAGGTCTACACCCAACATGAAACATGGATGGATCTGTAGAAACTTCCCATGATAGATAGTACCATTCGATGATCGACAAGATGAGGATTATGGAAACAATTCTGATGATGACTTCGTGATGATGACTTGACCAAATATGTTGATGACTATGGAGAGAGAGAATACCTTCCTAGTTAAGAGGGAGTGTTGTTGCATTTGTAACTTCAGAAGATATTCTGATGTATATTATCATTGTATGTTGTTGTACCCCCATCATATATGTGTTTCCCTCCTTTTAGGATGTCATTATTATGTATGGTCCTTGAGGTAAAACCTCCATTGTAAGTCGAGGAAATAATCCTAGTATAATATAATGTAATGTACTTTCAGAGTCTCTCTAGGAGAAGCCATCCCTGTTAGGGTTAGAAGTCGGCCTAGTCATGTTGAGAGGTCAGTCACTTGAAGGGTATAAATAGGGAGGCACCCTCCCTCGTTTATACACACTCACACTCACTCAAGTTCACATGAGGAGAGAGAGGAGGGTAAGGACGAGAGATAGATAGATTCATACGACTCCTTCTTATTGGGTTTTTCCATCTTGTGATATTGTCTTAGTGACATAACTATTTTGAGGAAGTTTGCGAGGTTTTCTCCTTTATGGTTTCCCCGATGAAAATCTTCGTGTCTTGTGTATATGATCTATCTTATGTATCCTGCTGTGCTTCTTATTATTCTAGATAAATATTCTAATTAATTTAATTATATTATAAAAACTAACAGATTGTCTATGATTCATCATTATACACCCTGTTCTAAAAAGTTGTGCAAATACCTCTAATATTTACTTTTAGTAATCAGATTTCTTTTTTCCCAGGTTTCTATTGCAACTAACATGTCATAATTGGGTAGAATTACCTTGCACCAACCATGGATGGAGTTTAAAAGTTTCTATCAAGAACATGTATATCCAACACTTGTAATATCTCAATCCCTCATAGAATTATCCACCATCAAAATATTTGATCCAAATAGGTATGTTGGATCATGTTGACATGATGAAAACTGATCAATGGTCACAAATTGTCCCTAGTGAGAGAAAAAAATCAATCATAAGACTAGTCACACCACCATAATCATGGCATACATCTATTTTTGGCCTAGCAAATGGCTATAATCCAATGGTGTCTCAACAAAATCAACCTCTTTTAAGTTTATTTTACCCCCTAATTCAACAAGTAATTTAAGTATTAATCAATTAGGTCTAAAGCATTGTCCATAAAATACAATCAACAAGGTTGGATATGGAACTATCTCTCGAGATCCTAAATCCTTCCAACATGAAGGGTAGATAACACATGTTGAATCCATGTTGAATCTCCTTGATCAACTATAGTATAAAAGATGTTATTTCAACAACATGATACCTAAATATGAAACACAACATGATGTGGCTTATGATTGTGCACATCAAAAGTAACTAGTTGTGTTTTAGATTGGTTGAAACCACTTATGGTTGACGATAATGCATTTTGTTGCGAAGGGAAATGTTGGATAAAATATAAGGAAGACATGGGACATGATGCCTAGATTAAACTATCAACAATACAATAATTGTGGGAAGCTTGAGCATTATAATTATGTGTGACAATTCTTAAAAAACCCTTGGGTTTAAATGGATTTGCAACAATTATCAACTTCTCTATATGTAAGGGAGGTAACAGTTATGGTATAGGTACTTCTTTATCCTTAGACCTAGAATCTGAGGAATCAAAGTTATACACCCGTATTTGAAGGTTTATTTCATGTACACACATGTATACATAATTAGCATTCATTGAGTTTACCCCTTGTGAAGTGGCACACTGATTTCCCCCCTCCAGTAGTGTGGGGTTATTGGGGACCCAAAAAAATGACCTACTAGGATTGAGGTGGGAAATGATTTAGGGTGCATCCATGGAGCTGGGTTACACTTTTTGGTAAGGCGCTTTCAGAAAAAACACAAAAGCGTACCTCAATCGAGCAATTTTTAAACACGTGTATAAAATGATGCTGAAATCAGATGTGGTCACTTTCAAAAAATAATAACTAATTGTATATTGTGAAATTATAAATTAACAAAAAAATATGCATACCACATTGCATTTTGTGTAGATCATGCTCGTATATTTTTTTTTAATTATTAATGTAAGATTGAATTATTGGGGTTGGAAACAAGCTACTTATTAACTTCTTCAAATTTTTAAGGTCACACAGTTCATTAAATGCAAAATTTCACACATTAAATGACATCGGAATATTTAAAAAAAATATCATTGGGAAGCCAACATAATATTCTACAAATTGTTTTTTTACTGCAAGTCGAAATTCACATGGCATATATACGTTTCGAAAGCTTCTATCTAGCACAGGAGTAAAAGCTCAGGTTTTCATCACCAAATTTGGCCAAAAAGTGTTACCCACCTTCATGGAATCACCCTTTAGTAACATAGTTGATTGTTGGGATTCTCATTTATGTGCAACCACGCATTGTGCATTTTCCATTTTGGGTCATTAGTGAGTGTGGTGATATTCCTTACATAATCTGAATAGTAACTTCACCTTCTTTTATATTTTACTTGCATTAGCATTGTTATTGTTATTATTGTTATTTTATCAATATACCATTTCTTTATGTTCTTTCATTTGATTTTGTTGCCATCTTGTCTATGAGGACTTAATAGAATGCATGTTTAAAGATTGTTAGGGGCCTATGACATTTTCATTATTTTGAATAACAATTGTTGTTTAGTAGATAAGGGATTTTTTCGCATTTGGATAGACACTTATGTAAATGTAGGGTTTTCTATAGTACCAACCACATGGTTGGCATGTGGTCTTTTTTTTCGCTTGGTTCAATCTATTTCTACCCTTGATGTATTTTACGAATGTCTTGTAGAACCCTAAAATGAGAATAAAGTAGGACTAACTATTGGGCTCTAACCATCATTTGTTTTTTCGTTATGACCTCATATACTGCCATGTACAACAACAGGGAATTATCAAACCAATTTACCACAAAAGCATGAGGGATCTTTGCTTTGATCATATGTTTCCTCCTTCTCCACTCATGGATATGACTAGAGATGTGGATGACAGTGTCATATTTGAAGGATTTTGTTTTGTTAGCATCTACTAATATACTTATGCTAAAGAAAAAATCCATGTGAATTCTTAGTTGATTCTTGAGGTCTTAAGGACACATCATCATAAGAACAATATCATGCTCTTAAAGAAAAAGGATAAAAATGATTTTGACTAAAGTAATGCAAGTATTGAAAAAGACTCATGACTCATAAAGTTAGTAATAACATTCACATAGAATCTTAAAATAATAATTCTCAACTCAACAAGAACCTTAAACTCTTCTTATCTATTACAAAGAAAGCTATATAAAATTACTAAATCAAAAGCTTTTAAAGTAGATAAAACCATAAAAAAATTTGCAATTATAATGACAATGATCCTAAACTTTACTACTAAAATGATTATAATAATGAAAATATTATCTTAAAAATTTCATAAATACAATCTAAAGAGTCAACCATTACAATCTATGAATTTCAAAATCAATTTCACAACCATTTATTCTCGAGAAAAATGTAAAATCACAATGTTGAAATAGTATCCACATAATTGCGTGCACTAAAAGTGAAATAAGAAAATAGGTTAAAATCTTAGATAAATTTGGTTACAACAAAACCTAACAATAAGTTTTATTTAGCTAGTGTATATAGTTATTTTGATAAACTTTTTTATTTGAGATTTGGGGTGGACTATAGCTTATGCTTTTTCATCTACGAAGGAGGATATGGTAGTCGTTCAAAATTCGAAATAAACAATTATTAAAAAAATATATAAAAAATAAATAGCTAGCTGATGAATGGATAATTGGTATCAATGCATGGATAACTCATAGTTGATAAATGAATAGCCAACAATTCATGGCATATAACTAGAAGAATGTGAGATAAAAAGAGAAATAATATAGAAAATAACTGATAGTTGATAGATAGATGGATAAGTGGTATCAATGTATGGATAACTCATAATTGATGAATGAATAGGCAACAATTCATGGCATATAAATAGAAGAATGTGAGATAAAAAGAAAAATAATATAAAAAATAACTGATAGTTGATAGATAGATGACAGTAAGAATGTTGGTGATAACATGTAGCTAAGCATAGATAACTCACACTCAAACCCACTTAACTAGAAGAATATTTTTTTTTTTCCATAACTCTCTCTTAACCATTTGATCTTTATCAACCTCATCCAATCATAAACTATGTAAACGTACTAGATAATCCGTCTTGTACCACAAAGAAGCATCATAACCATCTCTTTCAAAAAAGAAACAATCATAAATATTGCATATCTAACATGATCTTGCTGTGATATTGCTGGCCTACAACGAACGATCATAATATTCAACGAACATTCCCTGTCTTACTTTAGTTTCGTCGTGATATTGCAGAGCCAAGTGAATATTTCTTGCGTACAACCAACAACCATCCAACACAACTAACATTCATATTTTAGTTTTAGCTTTTAGTTCAATCAGAAAAAGATAAAATGTGACGCATTCATTCGCTCTGCGCAAAAGTCTCTTTAATTCGCTGTTGATGCTTCACAGCAGTTTGTCTGGTATATATGGCCAATATTCTCTGTATGTAATTCAAAAAGTTCAAAGCAGAATCCGTCGATAGTACTTCTGAAACGAAAAAGAAAAAGAAAAAGCTGCTAAAATGCATGATGGAATAATGAATGCTTCAAAGTTACGTCTTAGTCAGTGGGAAATCAATCCAGATGTCAAAATATGGTACACTCGTTAGCGACGGAATGAGATATTCTGATAATAATGAAGTGGTTTCAATATGAAATTAAAAAGTCACTGAATCCTTCAAAGGAGATATAACGTTACGACGAAATATTCCTTACATTTAAGTTCTTTTGGCTTTTAATTTCTTTCAAATGCAGTCACCACATGGTTTCATTAATGGAATTTTACAGTTTTCCATTAGCGGAAGTAATATGTATACGACTTGTCTAGAGACTTTTTTTACCTCTGTCTTTTGCTGGTTTTTATCAGTTTTTTGTCATGAATCTTTATGGAATTTTCAAAACTTCAAAAAACACATCTAGATCTTACAGTGTGGATGTTTGGGGTTTTCCTGTCACCTGATTTCAATTCTGAGCTTAAAATCGCCCAACAAACAACAGAAATTACAGATTTTGTAGATTAAATTCACTGGATTCAGGCAGGAAATCAGCTTGAAAGTCAAAAAGTCCCCTGGTTAGACAGCTCCACATGTATATGGTTTATAGTATTTAAGACTGGCGAGAAATATTTTACATGCAGCAAAGTAATAAATGCTGTGGAGGCAGTATTGTGGGCCGTTGAGATCCAACAACAAGTAATAAATGCTATCGAGGCAGTATTGTGGGCCGTTGAGATCCAACAGCTCACAGCGCTGCCGCAACATTTTTGCCCAAAAAACGTGTCCAATGATAAGCCAATAGGTTGGTGGTGAAGGATGAAATGCTAGAAAAGAGAAAACTAATATCAAATTGGTGTTTTGTGAAGAAGTAGCTATGTATTTTTTGTTTCTTAAAAAGTTGTGACACATTTGACAATGATTGTATTTATATATAATTTAGTATAAAAAGAAATGAAAGAAAGTCAGAGATAAGTTGAAGCTTTGAGCTACTAAGCCTTATTTTTAGGGAAAATGAGTCATGTGGTTGTCATGCTTATGTGATATTGGTACTATTAAAGCATTATGAAAGTGGAAGCTTACAAATGTAAAAGCTCATTCTTTTCTATCTTTGTCTTGGTACTTTTTTTGCAGGCTTCTAGTGCTGTAAAGAAATCGCTTCTCTTCCTTGGGCTCTCAGTGGATCTCAACAACCATATCCTCCATCAATTCCACGCAGTGACAAGCTTCACGTCCTCACTCACTCTCAGCGGTCTATGCCAATCTATGATCTCTGCAACATTAAAAATCTACCAAACTCATGAATCACATCTCCTATTTGTGATCTCTTGGTGTGGAACTCTAGCTTCAAGAAGGGTATTAGAAAATGTGGAAAGAATATTGCTAACCTCGACCTCTTGACCTCTAAAAGGAAATGAGAAGAGAGGAACTCTTATTTAGGAAATTAAAGAGTAGCTCAACAATTTGAAGGCTTTGGAATAAAAGGCATGAACTACCATGGCCATTGTTTGTATGCAACATCTAGAGTTAACCGCTACCCAATATGTCACTGAAGGTCCCTGCTAAGGGGATGATGCCCCCACCTCCAGTGCAAAATGCAAGTCTCAAAGGAATGCTTAGTGCCTCCAACCCCTCAATCCATAGGGAGTGTGTGGCCAACCCCGTCTAGGGCAGTAAAGTTTCAATACACTTGTAGTATTTTAAGTTGGAGGTCTTAATTTTGTTTCTTTCCAGAACCTAGATATAACATTTTTTTAATTTTGCAAATCATTGTTTGGTTTCACCCATAGCAAGTTTTAATGAAACTCCATAGCCATTCCTTTGAAAAAAACAATGGAGGCTTGGTTGTCAACCAGGTTGTGGTCAAGTGTTGAAATCGAAGCACTTCCAATAATGCTCAAGCCTGGTTTCAAACCCTCCAAAAAACATGTTGCGATGTAAATTGATTAATGGAGTTAACTACCACATCTGAAACCAAATGAAATCTACGTTGAAGAACTTTAAACAAAGTTAACTACCACATCCAAGATTGAATGAAATGTTGGTGACCTTGATGGACCACAAATGAAGTGTATCTCAAAGGACAAGGCTAAGTGCAAGTCCCGGGTGAATTTGACATAATAGATACCATTTCATCATTGGCATTTAAGCTGAAGGTAGATCCTACTTTGATAACAAGGGATTGTTTACTAACAAATAAAAGACAATGGGTGCCATGCTAATATGTCTATTGTATTTAGTCGCTGCTCTCTGGAGAACTATCAAGGGTGAGAGAGGCATGTAATTCACTCCACACTCCACAAGATCCTTCACGCTCTCCCTTGTCTCTACTCTATTTACAATTGCACCTCAGAGAGCTTACTGAGATAAGCGAATTTGGAAATGATATGGAGGAAAAACATTTTAACAAAGGTGATATTAAGAGAGATGGCAGAGTGACAGCTCCGGTTTCCTGCACAAACATACCCTAAATGAGATTGAGGGTTCGGTCTAGTCCTAAATGGTTTGAGAGTCAAGAGAATGAAGATGGACCAGTCAATTAACATATAACTTGCACACGAGTTCCTCAATTTTGACAATGTAATATAACATTTATTATGTTATTTATCTTTTAAATAGCTTTCGTAACACATTTTTTTCTCTTCTTTTTTCTTATTCTCTAACTTTTTATCACAACATCTTCTTTTTAAATTTAAATGAAAATCAACCCTATTTTCATTAATTATTTTTATAAATATTGATGTTAATAAAATAAATTTTAGAGAATAACATTAGTACCATTATCTTCATTTATTTGAGAATGGAAAAAATATAAATATTTTTATTCTTAAGTTTTTTATAAGGGAAAAATACAAATATTTTATATTTTTAATGTTCTTATATTAAATTTTTATGTAATTTTAGTTTTTAAATATACTATATTTGATCATAACAATGGTCATTCATATAGCTTCAAAGGGTAGCTTAGTAGGTTGGTTCTTTTAAGTCTAAGATTGAATTAGTCAAGGGTGGAGGTTCAATTCTTCGAGTCCTTTGGGGTAAGGCTCATGAACATAAAGTGGACAAGGTGAAGTCCTTCAGATAGGCCCCAAAGAATTATTGTTGTTGATGTAACGAGCCCCTCTATATTCTAGAGCAGTGAACCACATAAAAAAATAATATTAATAATAATTATTTTTTTAAATAAATATTTTGTTATGAATTTTAAATCTATTATATATATTTTTTAAATAAAAAATAATTTTTATAAATATTGTTATAAATATTTATTCAATAGTACTTTGCACTTCTATTTGGCCGGTTCTTTTTTTATGTTTATTTACCCTCTTTCCACTAATTCATTTCAAAGTTTACTAGGTGTTATTAATTATTACTTTACACAGTTATTAATTCATTGCAGCGCAGTCTTGAATGAATACTAAGTAACCGCAATATTAACATGAGTAGTTCCGGCTCGCTATGCTAATAGGGTAGGTAGAAAGAGAGGGGGCGGCTTCGTCTTGGAAATGGGTATTCTGGAATCAGGTAAATTACTAAACTGATTAAACATAATATCGTAAGTAAGATTCATGATGGACCTTGCTTATTAAGCTAGGTCCGCCTAGCTGGTTGGTGGTGCCTCTTCCCTGGGTAATGTAGCATTGAGGAACATGTTATGAACTCTTGCAAGTTAAAAAATGTGTGGCTTGAATGGATTATCATTCATAAATGAATTTTATTGTTTCAAAAGTCTAGGTATGAATGGATTATTGGATTATTATTTATAAATGAATTTCACTATTTCAAATTGAAAGGATAATTAACACTAAGATACTTAATGATGATAATATTTTTAAAGAAACAGAACATATTACAAATATTTGATGATTAAATGAATAAATGAAAATATATACAATAATAATTATAATAATATCTTTTAAATATAATAATTATAAGAATACTGTTTTTACTAATTCAAAGAATTTAAATTAGAAAAGCATATATATATGTTATTGTGCTTCATTGGGCGTAGTTTGGGTGGTTGGGAGATTTGGTTATTGCGCTTCCCACTCAGGTTCAAATCTTGCCGGGAACATTTGCTTCTTGGGAGTCTTGTTATGTAATAAAATATTAGGCTGGTGAGCCATTTATCATGACTGGCCCTCTTGAGGGTTTTTATAAGATATTTTCCCGAGTGGATGCAGCCATCGTGAAAAATTGAGCTTCCATGGTGAACCACTTTTTAAAAAAGAAATGTATGTATGTATATTGTTTGTTTACTTTATAATCTATGTTGAATTTCTTTTGGGGATAAGGAATGATGGGAACAAGGGACAAGTATCTGAGACGCCTACAACATAATTCCAATTGTTCAAGTGATAGAAGGTAGTAGACAAAATATATATACCTTAAAAAGTTAGAAATTACGATATACATTTGTAGTTGCTTGTAAGCACAATAAATTCTATACTATATAGTATTATGCACATCCCTTGCACTTTCTTGTTTTGAAAAATATTACCCAAATAAGAAAAGTGTTGAGTGACATTTCGTTATTGGCACTTGAACATGAGAAAAGTGTAGTTTAGCTTTAGGAAACTTAAGTGTAACTATTTTCAATCTGCGATAAGGTCTATGACGGGCCTATGAGAAGAATGTTTGTCTATATATAAGAAATTTTCTTCTATATATTTTATGTTTACAATGATTACATTAAAAGACATTCCCTTCTTAATAAGTTGTCCATATTTTTACAAATCTCTTGAAAGCCAATACAAAACACTTTGGGATATATATGCTTACATTTTATAAAGAGATTAAATTGATCTTTTAGATTAAGAACGATATTATTTAAACACATACAATATCACAATGTAGACATGGAAAAATTAGATTTATAACTCTATTAAGAGATGATCAAATGCATTGATTACTCCTTTGTATATTTGTGATTAAAATTAAGATATAATGATAAAACATTAATGCATATTTATATTAACATTCCCACATATATGTATATAAACATTCAACAATTGACATAAAAATAATCCCAATGTATACATAGTATATAATTGAACCATGAATAATAATGATGACAATATAATAAAAATGCAAAATAAAGTTATACATAATACACAACATAAAACAATGCAAGATTCACAAAATTAAACATACAAGTCAAACCAATGAAATATGGAACATGGCGTGAGCACAACAAGCAATCAAGGGAAACAAAGTTATAAACCTATCACTCTGTATGATATGATGAATTGAAACACAAAATATAAAGCAATCAGATTCATAATCAAACTCTCTAATAAAAACGATAGAGATAACAACGCATACCAGGCTCGATTTGTGTTGCAGGAAAATATAACAAAGCTACTAAATCAAAACATAAATGATTTCTCACTCACAAAGATCAGAGACGAAGACCTATAGCATTAATTCTAGGATTCTTGTTCACTCCACATTCAGTTTGGTGATCTAAAGCTTCCAAGTGATTTGCAGAGATAGAGTGACTTCAAACGATTTGCAGAATTTGGGTTTGCACAAACAATTTGACTTCAACCAATTTGTAAAATTAGGGTTCGACGTTTCGACAGAGCAGGGTTTGCATTAGCGATTTCTATATGATTTGCAAGATTTTGGTTTCAAAGAGACTAGAAAAGACCAAAGAGGAGAAAAAACCGGGTACTCTGTTTTTCCGCTCCTCTTCATATATGTTTATGTTGTTCCTAGAGCAAGTTCGATCTCATATTTTCCCTTGAACGCCTTTTTTTCTATTTATTTTTGTATTGATCCCATTAACAGGTGATTTCTTATTTTCTACCACAAGGTCCACAATGACAAGTTTACTAATTTTTCTCACCCTCAATTTGTGCCACATATATATGGTTTCACTTAATGTGGTTCTTGTGGTCTTTGGAATTCTCCTAATTACGATCCCTATAAATATCAACCACATAATGTCACGGGGAAGGGTGGATCGAAAAATCCCATTAATATGTTTCTACGCACTCTACAGAAAGGTCCAACTCAATTGGTGAGAGCATTGTATTATTGAAAGTGAGACGACCTTGCCTTATCATTTGACTCATTGGAATAGAGGGTTTCCCCTACCTGCATGTACATTGTCTCATTGGAATGTATGTGAGGTCAAATGATAAAGCTATAGGATTCATAGGTGAGAGATCATATAAAGTGAGTTGTTCTCTAAACTATTACATTACTATATTAAAACATCTCTAAATTAGTACATTGAAACATTTTGAAGAGCAGGTACAAGTAGCTTTGCTGCAAATTTATGTTTTTAATTTTTTTATAAAGCAAAATCTATCAAATTTATCATTAATTAATTAATTTAAATGTGAAATATTAACATTATATAAAAATTTATATTATTTTGTTAATAATATTTCTTAATATTCATTCTATTTTATTAATAATAAAATATATTATTAAATGATTTATATTTAACGTTATTATCTCATGAGAGCTTGAAACACAATGCTTAAACCCATTAGGATTTGCTTATTAGTTTTAATGGTTTGTATTAATGGATAGCAGCAAGTATAGTCAGGTCAAACCAAAAATAGGCACCCTAAAAGTCAAAGCTCCCTCCAGGAGAATTAGCACTACTATTGACCTACCATATAGGGTTTAACATAGACATGTACAGTCATGGGCCAACTAGAATAGAGACAACCCAGTCCAAAAAATTATGGCCTATTAGGAGAAGATAACCACAACCATGTCCAAGAAAAAATGCATACAAAATAAAACATAGCATAGGTCTGTAGTATGCAAATAGGAAGCAACCCCCAAACAGACTGCATCCAACCTTTTTTAGTTCAAGGTAAGGTCATGGCCCATCAAAAGGAAGACAACAAAATATATAAGTAAATGACTTTCATAATATAATTACATGATAACTAAATACAATAAACTTGTAAGATTAACTTTGTTTTTATAAAGCTTAATTATTTTAGGTTAATGCATACTTAATGAATGGATACTTAATCACTAAAATAAATCTCATTACTACATCTTCTAGTAAACTTATGCTAAAAATATATTAAAAAAACATAAATGTTTTATTTTAATTGTTTTTTAGATGTAAAAATATATTTTTAGATGTAATTATCTTTAATTTGACAATAAGTCTTTCTTAAAACACCATTAAAATAAATGTTTAACATACTTTCAAATGCCCCTCTTCCAAGAAAACAAAGATATTTAAGGCAATACATTTTATGTGTAAAAAGGTTTCTGGGAGTCCAAAAAATCAACAAAAATAGACTATTAAGTTTGGTTGCCTGCTTTAGAAAAGATAAAAACAAAGACTACCTCTTTATCAAACCAAGAAAAACAAAGTATGACTTCTTTTTTAATCCATGAATAAAAGACTAACAAGCCTAGTTGATAGCTTCATAAAAGACCAAAAAAAAAATTCATCCTCATTTGTGCAAACTATAAATAATTGTTTGCTTAATGATAGAAATTTCATCCTTCAGGGTTGGGAGGCACGGAGAGTGCTTGTCCAAAGGGAATCTCGAGAAAACGTATGCATAGGGTTTGAGAGAAATGTCAAACAAATAAGCAGTACAACAATGGCACTATGGTATGGCCAAAATCTCTTCGTTGTAGGAAATACTATGTTCATAATACTGTATCTCATCTTCAAATCTAATCTTGAAGACAAGAGTAATTTGGTGGGAAAAGGTTCTTTCATGTGTTGAGAACTCTTGATAAGAAAACATATATAGAAGCAAACAAGACATGTAATCTTTTAAAGGGAGTCATACAATTTAAAGAAAATTTTATATACCAAAACATCACACCTTAAGTTTGAATTACACAATATGGGTCATAGGATTTGCAATGATCAAGGCCGATATTTTGTTGCATTTGAAGTCACTGATGGGTGGATTGAAAATCCTAAGAAGATATTGGTAATCTAGAATAGTAATGGTAATCAAATCTCTGTAAGGAAGAATTCTGAGCCAATACACTCTATAACCATGTCTATGGTTTGAGATTTCATTGGGGTCATGAATGAAGTAATGTTGGAAACTTGTGATGTTTTTAAAGTTTCTTCCTCTTGCGAATTGATATGAAATTTCCATAATGAATCTGGTAATGCTAAGAGAAGTAACACAATCTCCCTAAAATCCTTTGAGTATCAGGTTTTTTAAGTTTGAAAAGTTTATTCAAATAAACCAAAACAAGATGGGAGGGGAAGAAAAATTCTTTAGCTATGAGAACATTCCCAAACATGGTCAAGCAAGAAATCATTTATTTTGTATGTAAAAAGGCATACAAAACAAATCATATTCTAGGTTTGTAGTATCCAAATAGGAAGCAACCCCCAACCCCCAAATAGACTATATCTAGCCTTTAGTTCAAGATAAGGTCAAGAACATTTCAAGCAATTGATGACCATCTTATGACCGACGTGACCAACCTAAGCCGGGAAGTGATTTTCTACGCCCTCAAGGGCTGTGCCAATGGTTCAAACGATCGACAACATTTCCACTGTTTCACTAATGGTTCACCTAGAAATCACATAAACACGAAGACATAATTATAGGAAATCATAGTGTGGCTTCCTACTACGACTGATCTTGTGAATGTAGTTATCGAGCTATCAAGCACCCATAGAAGAAACAGTTTAAACTCAGTTTTTTTTAAATCAGACAATGCAGGAAGTGGATCATATAAAAGAACAACACAAATCAGAATCCACTTTAAAGGATTTAGTGGGTGAAAACTTACATCTTGAGGTCTAGACAAAGATGGATATGGACCTTTTGTGTCTGATTCAATCAGATTTGTTGCTGGAGAGCTCAACCCTTGTGTCGGAGATAGGTCTAACATTGATAACATTGGTGCTAACGAGGGCTAGATCTATGGAGGGCATAACGAATTTACAAGTGCAAAAATGGAAGAATATGTTGGTTCCTTGGTTGAAGAGAATTTGTAAATAGGAGTTGAGCTCGGAACATAGCTTTAACTTAACAGAGTAGCTGATATAGATCTAGGACTCTATTCTAATAGTAGACTGCATATTCTATATAATATATACTAAATGCTAACAGTAGACTCTATGCAGTAAAGGGGCACCAGACCTTCAAACACTTCAAGAGATTCACTAATTTAGCAATTATAAAACATACATTTTATGAGTTTTATTTATTCCCCAATTTATTTCTCTCACGGAGAAACATGGTAGGTTATGTGATCCTATTTCAAAGGATCATAGGATTCACTTCAAACCAATGTATATTTACTTCTAATCTCCACATATTAAATTAACTTCGACGCATAAATCTTGATCTTATTTAATTGTTCCAGAAATTGAAGTGTATTGTGTTATTATTCGAGAGGTGCAAGCATACATAATGAGTGTAATGGACAAATTCAAACAATTTGTAGTAGAAAAAATCACCCATATAGAAATATCCAGCACAGAGGAAAAAATATTACGATGGAATCAATCACCCTATATATTGTTGTTCATATAACCAATCCTTACAGTCATTGTCTACCAATTGGGGATGGAATCCAAAGGGAAAACAAGTAAACATGTACTCTCTCAGGGAGTGAAACCCTATATCCTAAAGATTATGAAGAGGAGTGAAACCCTAGTTTCTAAAGATTATGAAGAGGAGTCGATCGTGGAAATTATTCAGTACACTATCCTAACAATAAGTTCAACTTGTAATTTGGCATTGCTCTATTTGTCAAGATTCATAAGAGAAAAGGGTGTTCCTATCTATTCTCATCCTTCGAATATTTTTGGTAGCATGGGTCTAGCATACCCCGGAAGCGGGGGAAATGAAACACTGAAGAGAACTTCGATATGTTTCAAAAAATGAGAAAACGTTGTGTGTATATAATATAAGTTTATGTGATGAAATCAAGTCTAAGAAAATAAGTGAAAATAAGTTACATCAAACTTCTAAATCTCTATATGAGTGAAAATAAGTTTTCTCCAAAAGAAGTTTTCTAAGTTTTAGATAGCTTTAGAAAACCTCGAAACCCCTAACGTAGAGAAACTATACCTTTGAAACTGAGACCTCAACGAGACTTGGAGAGACTATAACTTTGAAATTGAAACTTTAACTATGTGAGACATCAAAATTTATGCACATCATAATTTACACAAGCAACAACATTTTTCCTGTCAACCATTCACGTGGGTCCTCTTATAATCTCATGTATTGAAGATCATTGAATGTAAAAATTACAATGGAGAACGTGGAGGCTTCACAAAAACAACTTCTTTAAGAACGATTACAACTAATTATGGAAGAATAAAATTTTTTATATAATACTAAGTAATACATAAAAAGCTTGTGGAAGACTCTTTAGTTTGGTGAGGAAAGTGGTAAAAAAAATACAAATCATTAACCGTACTTGGACACTGAGACGTGTCCTGCAAACGACTTGCAAACTTGTCAAGCTAACATGCCTACTACCAGGTGTTCCAGATATTCAGGGAATGACAATTACAATTTTGACAATCAATTAAATATGCACACTGTCTATTTTTGTCAATATTCCAATCACCTTTGGATCGTAGTATATAGTAGTCAATGTTGCTTCGAAGAATTGGGATTGATTTCACCGATAATGTATAGGCCCCACCACTCTAATAAATTAATAAAACATATATTAAACAGGTATACAAATTAATAAAGAGCAATGACACCACTTATCTCCACATTTGGTCATTAGAACACTTGTTTATATTTCTTGTAAACATGCCAACAATTGTCTGGACACTTGTAGCCTGCAACACATTTATAAATACATATAGCCTGCAACACATTTATAAATACATAGAGTAATTACATGTGGTAGAAGCATTTCTTTGGGAACTGCATTCATTATTTTTCATTCCATACCTCTTGCTGTATGTGTATACACACTTACCAGTAATCATTTTCTTAGCAGATTATCGCCGACGTACCAATGGAGCCACAACGCATAAGTTACTATTATCTAGTGGGCATACTTGCAGCTATGGCTATTCTTCCAATATTGTCTCATGCAAGATATGATTACCCGACCATATTTAATTTTGGGCATTCAACTTCCGATACGGGTGCCATACACTTTGCGTTCCCCTATAACGAGCTTGCAGAGATTCCTCCCCATGGGAAAACCTTATTCGTCCAACCCACAGGAAGATACAACGACGGAATACTGTTCGTAGATTTCTTCGGTACGTTAAATAATTCCAGTTACAGCTAGGTAATTGATGTTGTTGCAGCCCTAAATATATGTTTAATTGAAGTCTAACGGGTACAATTTTCATGATTTTTTTAGCTGGTTAACGTAAAACCAGCACATTCTAAACTTCGAAATCAAACTGATATTGAACCACAGACGCCTAGCCCCGGGACTGCCAAATGTTATGGATTTCTTCTTTCAGTATTTTTATTATAAAAGCCCTAGATTAGGAAGCAACTTGAACCTAACCCAGTAATTTCCAAATTGCAGTGACAACAGAGATTTTCTATAACTTATTTTGTGCTTGTTTGAATACTTTGGCTGTCAAAATATAAGAAAAGAAACAATAGAAGATTAAACGTTGGAAAGGACACAACTAGCATTGAATTTCCTTTATGCTTGATGCCACGTATATTAATTAATGAATATCATCAATATCAACGTTAAATACCTCTTATGTCATGTCTTTCTTCCAAATTGCAGCGACAATATAGATTTGCCAGAAGTTATTTTGATTTGCCAGAAGTTATTTTGTGTTTGTTTGAATACTTTGGCTGTCAAAATATGAAGAAGGTGATTTGCAATTTGATTTCTTTTCTTGATGGTGATTGTCAAAATTCAATTCTTTTCTTTTCTTCATGCTATTGGCTCACTTCATAAAAATGCGTGAAACGATGAATAAGATTCGTTATGGAAAACAGGCCGGTTGGATAGCACCAGTTCCCATGTTCTTGCGTTTATTCGCTGTGATTACTGTTCTACCAGGTATGTCATAGAAAGTAAAACCATGTCCAACGTCAATGGCAATGAAATTAGACAAAACACCCACATTTTGGAGCCGTTAAACTCGTTCAATTCAAACCCTGAAATTTGAAGGCATCGAACAAATTCCCAGCCAAACCCTCTATAAATAATGGCTATCTATGGAATCTCTGGATCAACCGGTGCTGAATTCTTACGCCCGACGATTGTTTTGGAATAACAGGTTTTGAAGGAGGACACGGACACGTGGAAACAAATCATTGGCAAGAGGGACGATGAAATTAGCAGTGTTTATAGAGCGAACCTCATAGAGAAAAATGCCTACTATGTAAACATGTGTCTTTTTAAGAGGTTATAGGTTCAAGTTCTGAAGAGTAGGGTATGCACATCTCTGTAATTTTAGCAGTTACAACATTATCATGTAATATGTATAGGGTTTATAGTATTTAAGAACATGTGTATTTTAGGAGGTTATAGGTTCAAATTCCCAAAAGTAGGCTATGTACATTTATGTAATTTTAGCAGTAACATAGGTTAGCAGAAGGAGATCTTTCATTTATGTAATTTTAGCAGTTACATAGGTTAGCAGAAGGAGATCCTTTATCAAGTAATATGTATAGGGTTTATAGTATTTAAGAACATGTGTTTTTTAAGGAGGTTATAGGTTCAAATTTCAAATTCGGAAGAGTAGAGTATGTACATATCTGTAATTTTAGCAGTTACATAGGTTAGCAAAAGGAGGTCGTTTATCAAGTAATATGTATAGTGTTTATAGTATTTAAGAACATGTGTTTTTTTGGGAGGTTACAAGTTCAAATTCTGAAGAGTAGGGTATGTACATCTCTATAATTTTAGCAATTACATAGGCTAGAAGAAGGAGGTCCCTTGGTCCCTTATCAAGTAATATGTATAGGGTTTATAGTATTTACAAACTTGTCTTTCAAATTTGGAAGAATAGGGTATGTACATCTTTACATATGTTAGCAAAAGGAGGTCATTTATATCCATGTTTAGCTTAAATGTATTAATAATAATAATAATAATAATAATAATAAATGTTCACTTTCAATTATTGATAGAAAATTTGTTTAGGAAAATATCAAACACTATATAACAAAGAAATTGTTATATTATTTCTTTGTTATATTAGTAGTTTGTTTACTAAAATTGTAATTAACATAATTTTCTTTTTTGTTTAAGCTTTATGTTTTTTTTTCAATTTAAAATTTTAAATATGTTTTTGTTTCCTATTTGATGAAAAAAAAATTCAATTTAAAATTTTAAATATGTCTTTGTTTCCTACTTTTGGTCTATCTGACACTCTATCGAACACTTAATTTCTCATAATTTAATAAACCTTGAAAATATTTTTACTTCGAAAGAAAAGAAAACAACGATATTTCCACTTACTTCTGACAATGATATCTTAAAATCTTGTGTGCACATGCTTCTTCCCATTACAACAGGAACATATAAAGTACCATGCTAAAGAGCACGAAAATCAATATTTTCTAGTATTTTTTTACATATATATTTAAAAATAAAAATCACATGATTTATTTTGTTTTTTAATGTTATTATAATCACAGTTTCACATCCTATTTCGTATTTCCGTTTCTGTGAACATAACATAAAATTTCCAAAACGACCATCCCGTGTTTTTTCCAAGGAGAAAAAACGAAAAACAACCATCCAATACAAGGAACTTTCATACTTTGAAGAAAATAAGATGTAAGATATATTCAGTGTTCTGCAGGGATGTGCTTCCATGGGTCAGGGGCTCGTCCCTTGTGCTTCCCATGCCCCAAGAGCTAGGAGGCTCCATGGGAAATGTTTCCCAGCACCCCCCTTTCTGTAAAACTTTGGGAAACACAACGCCCCTCTTTCTACAAAACTTGGGGAAATGTAGGTCTAGGAGTTTCTTGGATTGGGGGATCCCACATGCCCCCTCCTAAAAATGGGGGGCTCCCACAGGCCTCCACCCTCCTCGATTTTTAAATTTTTTTACTTAAAAAAATGGTTCATCTTAAATTTTAGGCTTTTACACTAAATGGTCATTATATATCAAAATAGAAACAAATAAAAAGAAACAAACATCGATATGATATGCTTTGCTATAATGATTACATTTGTACATTACGCTAAACTCTTTGGGAACATAAGGATTCTAGTATGCAAATGGTAGTGGGATGAGGAATCGATATGTTTATGTGTTGGTGTTCATATTTTTATTATTTTTCTATTTTTTTTAATAATATTAGAGATTTCTCCCGCTATGTTAGGGACCTCGACTCCCCCTCGCCCCCCCGTTCCCCAAAATACCCCAAAGTCTTGGGGTGTCTCTACCTGTCCCCAATGTGTGTTTCCCTGCTCCCACACTCTTGCATCCCAGAAACTTGGTGGAACACTACACATATTTCATAATGCATTCACCTTACATGCCACTTTAACTCCTTATTCATTCTTGACAACAACTTATCGGGTATGGAAAATATTATGTATGCAATTCCAAAAGTTGAAGGCAAAATCCGTCAGTATTGGGAAGTACTATTGAGAGAAAAAAGAGAAAGATGCCAAATTGCATGGTGGAATAATGAATTCTTCAAAGTTATGTCTTACTCATGGAAATATGGTTTCATAGCCGAAATAACAAATCCGTGGTGATATTATGATGATAAGAAAATCCATCTTTTAGCTCCACAAGTTAGCATTACTTATAGTTGATGAGGTTAAAGTAGTGCTATTAGCACCAATTACTAGTTTATAGTGTTAAAGTGGTGATATTAGCACCATGTATATTTTGTGGTGTTAAAATAGTGTTAATCTTTATTGGAAATTACGTTTTTACTCATGTATATTAAGAGAAATGCCACGTTGGCAAGTACCATAAAGTTGTGCTAGTAATTATTTGTCACATGGACATGTACATATAGGATTTATTTATGAGTATTTTCACCATAAACACAACCATTTCACAAATAATTCTTCTGTAAATAATTTTTTCATTCAAATTAATGATCGAGACTAATTTGTGACGTTTTACACAACAATTCCAACAAATTCAATTTATGATTTTTACACTATTTAAACAAATAAATGCACATGATTCAATTCAATTCAATTATTCATTTTTAATACTATTTAAGAAATAAATACTTAGGACTCTTAATATTGACAAAGAATACAAATAACAGTTAGCTTAAGTCTATCTTTAGCACCACAAGTTAGCACCACTTACATTATAATGCTGATAGTATTTATTAATCTTATTGGAAATGTTAAGCCACATCATATATGTTAATTAGAGAATTGATGTATGATACTTGGACAAGTACAATAAGTGGTGATAAGTCCTTTTCCACATTGAGACTTACAAATAAATTTTAATTATGAGGGTTTGCACCAACCATAAAACAAATTCACGAGTAATTATTTTTCTAGATATCCCACTTCAATAATGTGTTTTTTATTTTATTCAAGCAAATAAATGTTTTAATATAGGATTTGCACCCCCTCCCCACCCCCCCCCACATATATAGAATTGATTTAATTGTTTATTTTTTTTTAGATTATTGTTTCTTCAAATAAATAAAGATATGCATTTCACAAAATTATTATTGAAAGATGATCGATTTTAATTTATTAAGATTATAAAGATGGTGATGAAAGTGTTTTGAATTGAAATTGAAATGTTTGAATGATATTTTTTTTAATTAATACTAATAATTGATTATCAAATTGTTTGATGAGGGTCTCAAGGCCCTAGACATGGTTGAGGGAGGAAATTTCTATCTTAAATCTTATAGGAATATTCTAAATATATATGGCCAATAAAAGCACCTCAAACCACTATACATGGATTTGTTAGGGTATTCTTAGCCTATGTGCATGGATATCAATACTAATATGAAATTTGTTAAGCACAAATGAGATTAGGAGTCATTTACATGATTAAGGATGGGAACCTGCAAGCCTTAGGAACTAAATGATCCTTTTAGGGATTCAAGGTTAATACAAACTTAAACACCTACAACCAAAAGACATGACTTCTCAAGGGGATCCTTGTTTTTAAAATAGGGATATGAGTGGAATTTGCAAGGTTTTAAAGATTAGGTATGGGTCTTGGGCGCCTGCACATGGGAAAGGGAGGAACCTTGAACTTTATATTCTAAAAGAACTATCTAGGAATCTATGGTAAAAAAAGATGGGTCAAATGACTATACAAGACCATTTGAGGGTATCATGAGGGTATCCTTGACATATGAGTTGAGAGACCGATTTCATTAGGAGGAACTAAGAAATAGAAATGGGCCTAAATGCCTTTGACATGGTTAATGGAGGGAACTTAGGAATTAGGCCCTAATGGCACATTCTATACAGCAAGGCCCATATCAATGGTGTGAATCACTACATATGACCTATCGAGGGAATATTTCACCTCTTAGTTGGGATAAATTAATTACATTAAAAGGATTTGAATAGTAGATATGAGTCTTAGAGTTATGAGCATGGTCTACAAATAAAATATTTTCTTTACACCCTAAAATAAACTTTTTGTATAGAGGGCCAAGAAAAACACCTCAACCCACAACAAATGACCTATGAAAGATAACCTTTACCTAATTGTGAGATGCTTATCACATTAAGAGGTTGTTGTTGGTTGTGGAACCTGATCTTCCTGATTCAGAGATGTTATTGTTTAGCCATGTTTGGACCCCAGTTTTACTATACACTCATCTTAGCAGGGGGGTAC
The DNA here is from genome assembly GCA_001517045.1 of Pseudotsuga menziesii. Lineage (NCBI taxonomy): Eukaryota > Viridiplantae > Streptophyta > Pinopsida > Pinales > Pinaceae > Pseudotsuga > Pseudotsuga menziesii. The sequence continues at coordinate 11,081 of LPNX011167214.1, read as the reverse complement.
GGGGGCTCAAAGGGGGACCATCCCCCCGACTAGGAGGTCCAATGGCCAGGAGGCCCCTAGCAAGGGTTCAAGGGTGAAGCTCCTGAAATAAATTTTTGGGATGTTTTGTTGGACAATAGTTTACGGGCCCATGGTATTGGGTGACTCATGGTATTTTCCCATGGTAATTCCCCTATGAAAGGAAAGCGTTGTAATACGACTATGTATTATATTGTAGAATTGTAAAAATGATCTTTGTGATTGTGTGAGATAGACTATGAGAGAGTGAAGAGGAAGTGCAGTAGGTTTGCTGTAGGTTGTATCCGTTCATTTTGTTAGACAATATAACACTACTACATTTCGATCCAAAATCCGACGGCGCGTGGATTTTTTCTTTTAAACCTACCAAAAATCAGAAAGTTAGATTTTTTTTATAAAATTTTGGTCATAAGCGTAGCCTAAGCGACGACTAGGCTCATAAGCGTCTCTTAAGCGGTGGATGTCCTCATAAGTGTCGCTTAAGCGATGGCACTTCAAATTGGTCAATCATTTAAATAAATAAACTTAATTGGTCAATTATAAGAAGAAGGTGCTAAGCGTCGCTTAAGCAACAGATCCTTTAAATTCTTTACAATGCCCAAATTAGTGGGAACATGTGGAGAAGAGATTAATCACTTGAGGGAGAAGGATGCTCGATGCTCTTTCCTTTTCCAAGCAATATGGATCTCCTATCATTCCAAAGCTGTGCAATATGCGAGCGGTTGCCTTTCTGTCTGATGGAACAAGGCGGGGAGATCAACTGATCATGAAGTATTCAAGTTTTTGTAGTAAGCGGAAGACAAAGGTAGCAATATTCTTACCCTCATGCTCCTTTGTCCTAGTTGTTATCCGAAGGTCATTGGATAGCCTTAACACGTTTTGTCCATTTCCCACGCAGCAAGAACCTCCATGATTTGGGTTTTGATCACAAGATCAATGGGAAGAAGGATGGGATTCTGTTGAAACAGATGATTGAAGAGCTGGATTGCTCTGATGTGCCCTCTGTGTTCATTTGCCCCATTTCTCTAGAACCTATGCAGGATCCTGTTACCCTTCGTACAGGCCAGACCTATGAACAATCCAATATTTTGCAGTGGTTTTCAATAGGGCATCATTACATCTATTCGACAACTATGCAGGAGCTCTGGGATGTCTCTCTTACTCCAAACACAACCCTCTCCCATCTCATCTACAAGTGGTTCTCACACAGATATATGATGCAGAAAAAACAGGCCGAAAATGTTCAGGAGAGAGTGAAGGAGCTTCTGGAGAAGCTCGGGAAGGCTAAAGGGAAGCCTAGAATAAAATCTCTGTGTGCACTTAGGTTGATTGCACAAACAGATGAATCTGCAAGAAAGAGTATAGTGGATGAAGGAGGGGTGATGTTGCTATCGTCTCTGTTGGGTCCCTTCACTTCTCATGCAGTTGGGACTGAAGCCATTGGTATTCTAGTTAGGCTTCCTTTGGATTCAGAAGGAAAAACAAGCCTCATAGAACTGGCAAAGATCTCTCTAATGGTGGACCTTCTGCACGAGGGTACCATGGAGACAAGAATAAATTCAGCAAAGCTCATTGAAACTCTGGTGGATATCGAAGATCTGAAGTCTGAGAACGTTTCAAGTTTTAGGCTTCTATTCGGCTTTTTGAGGCTTGCGAAGGACAAGAAGTATCCAAGGGCTATGGCAGCAGGACTCAGTTTTCTTAGAATTATATGTTCTTGCAAGCAGGTGAGGATTCGGGTTGTGGGTATTGGATTAGTTGTATACTTGGTTGAGCTTCTTCCTTATGCAACAATCCCCTGTTTAGAGACTTCCCTGGCGATTCTGGACATTCTTTCTACAACACCAGAGGGTAGGGCTGCTCTAAAGGACTATGCTTGTACAATCCCTAACATAGTTAGAGTTTTGATGAGAGTTTCTGAAAACTACAAACAGCATGCCTTGTCAATTTTGTGGACTGTATGTAAATTGGCACCTGAAGAGTGTACCTCAACTGTAGTTGAAGCGGGGATAGCAGCAAAATTGCTTCTTGTCATACAGAGCAGTTGTAACCCTGTTGTTAACTCTCTTCAACTCTCTGAGTGCATTGGAGATCTTGAGAGAAACCATCAGAATCCTTCGCTTCAATTCCACAGGATTCCTGGTAATTGCAGCGCTATTCATCTGCCCTGTATCTGCAATCCTTCCCTCAAATGCCTTTGTAGAGCAATTAGTGGTTGAAAAACTGTCTTTTAGGTTTAGATTAGTGGCAGAGGCATCTGGGATACCTAAGAGCCATCTTACTAAACTCGTGTGCCAAAAATTATCTGAGAGTGTTCTTTCATTGACTTTCTGCTTCCCTTTCTTGGTTACCCTTTGGCTATTTGCAAAAGCTGCAATAGTGCATTCCGTGGCTGGATCGTATGCAGGAAAGAAACTTACAATTGCAAATATTCTTACCATGATTTTCAGTCTTTGTATCAAACTGCATCTTCAGAGTCGTCTCATAACATTCCACTCCTTTGGAACTATGGTTTTAGTCAAACTCACCAAATGTACTTTTGGTTGTGTGAATTTCTACTAAGGTTCATCAATCATGCCCATATTTTGCTTTAATTTTAGTGGTTAGAATCCTTCCTTTTTTCTAGCAATGCACTATTTGGTGAGTCACTGTCCAAAAATGTAGCAAAAAAGGTTGAGATACAAAACACTCATCTTTTCAAATTTTTCTAACGTGAAAATATCTAAATTAGTTTCATTTTTTACCAACCTACCAAGCAAATAATAAAGGAATTAAGCTTCATCTGGTGTGCAATGTCTTGACAGAGTGAATATGTCAAAGCAGCTCTGTGTCCTCCAGGTTTTGATGGCTTGATATCCTCAACATTTTTTACTATTAATAGGCCACAACCTTGTTCTGTGATAGCCAGCTAGTACACCATGACCATGCAGTGAAGTAGTCCCACCACCAAATACCGGGCTCAACCCTGGACAGGCAGTAATAGATCATGTCGTTTCATGATTTCATCCAATGAAGTTGACAAATTTACAGTGCTAATCTAAAATGGATAATGCCATATTGTCCACAAATTGACAGTGTATGGTTCAGTAGTATTAAACCTAATTCCCGTTATCACATTTGCAATAGCAATATTTCTAAAGTAGAACTTCTTATATCACTATTGTGAACCATTTTTTTATGAATCGTAGTACCTCTCAGGAATTCAAGTTCATTTTTTATTTTGGGTATATATTCTATTTTTACAAAGCTTCAATGCATGTGAAGTTATTAACGTAGGACATGCAATCTATTCATGATGATCATTCAACTAATTAATTTTTTGTATTCATGATGGTCATTCAACTAATTAATTCTTTTGTAGACTGGAGATAATTAATATCAGAAGTTTAAGAGGACAAGTAAAGGTTGTTGGGGAAGTTATATGTGTCGGTGGTGCAATGGTCATGACCTTATACAAAGGTCCTGCTCTTCTATATTTATCGCCTGGTGTTAAAAGCCATAAAATTACATACAATTCTCAGCATAATATTATGCTGGGTTCGATATTAGTCTTTGGGAGTGTAGTTGTTTGGTCTGCATGTATTGCTTTTCAGGTAATAATCAATGCCCTTATTGACAAATCTATGTATTCCTTCTTCTGATTTATTATACTCCATCTATAATTCTTTGACAGTTGATTTCTGAAACTGGATACAGGATCCTATTTTGAAGAGATATCCGGCTCAATTATCAGTGACAACACTCTCTAGTTTTGTTGCAAGCGTAGAATATACCCTAATTGCTATAATCTGCGAGCATAAAAAGCCCAATCTCTGGGCTATATGATGGAGTGTTGAGCTTCTCAGTGTTTTATACTCAGTGAGCATCTTAGCGTTCAGCAAAACTTGTAAACTCAAATACACTGCAAAATAGATCAACTCAGTAGATATAACATGCCAATCCAGCCAATGAAAAGGTGAACAACTGGTCAATCATACCAGTTTAGAAGTAAAATATCCCAAACATGTTTGTGCCCTTCGTAGGGTTTCTACAGTGTATCCACTGAAAGGAATATTTCAGAATAGATAGGATATGCTGTCAGACCAACACATCACAAATATACTTTGGAGTTACTGAGAAACCAGAATCTTGAGGCCATGATGGAATTCTAGTTAGAACGAGAATCTTGAGGCCCAAAAAAAACACCTAGAATTTTCCCACCTATGAATTAGGGAACACCCATATAAATATGGGGGTAACATGCACCATGCACCAAGTTGCAAAAACAGCCCCTTACCCATCTGTCATACAAGATACCCTCTTATAGCTGCCATGTGCTTGCAAAACTTGCTACTGCAATCTCCAATTGCAAAGGATGGGCCACCTCAATTCCCATAGGACATATCTGAAACAACAGCCCCCTCCATTCTTTCATCAACTGAAAGCTATGGCTGTAGCATTCATAAAAGAGCACTGACACGTTCTTCATTAAGTTGGTGACAGGCTTCTTTGTAAATAGAAGAATGCCAATCTGGAGAAAAAATGCACTCTTTAATAAAACTAAGCACTTCAACAGCTCCTTGTGCTTCAACTTTAAAACTAATACACAACAGCGCTGCTGCTGAGGTGACAGTGCATACTTGCTTTCAAAGTCTTGATTGAACCCCATTGGATTAAGAGCCAGAGTGGGACCTAAAGTGTACTGTGGATGCCCTGGGATAGTTTTCACTTACAGAAAGACTAATTCCAACCACAGAGAAATAATTTAGTTCTAGAATTTGTTTGTACCAATCATCTAGTCTAGGAGGTTTACACTTTCTCATCCCACTTTGCAGCCTGTCAAATCTCCCTTTATTGTTCTCCAATGGGATCTAAAGGTGGATCAACTGATGCTTTGGAGGAGCTGGAAGCTTTGGTAATAATGTTTGCACATTTCTTGCAGCATCAAGTGCAGCTTCAAGAGGATCATCCTTCCTAGCAGACACCAACTCCTTTAAGAGAAAATCATCACCAGATTTGCAGAAAGTTGATGGTTTATGCACCCTGGATATTCTAGCTATATTTTCAGCATCATATTTTTCGTCCCCAATGCCATGTGACTCTAAACCAGTTCCAAAATTTGCTGCATCCCCAGTTCTATTTAAAATCTTGCTTTTGTTAAAATATTTCAAGCTTTCTTGTATTTTCTGGCTAGAAACATGTTTTTCATCACCAACAGTAGGTAAAGACGACGAATTATATAACAATGATACTGGGGGAGTGCTGACATGAACATTAAAAATCAGGTCAGGAGGTTGTGGAACTATACTGCCTCTGTTATCAGACGGTTTGTGTGTAAATGGAGGCTCTTTTATACCAAAGTTACTAAACCCCGTAGTAGTATCTGTAGTACAGATCTTATTATAGCTTGTACCCAAAGAAAAATCCTGTCTGCTATTACTATAACTCTTATGATTTGAGAGAGAATTGTGAGATTTTTTATCAGCTTGTATAGTCTTTTCAATTTCACAATATAGTGGCTTCTGAAATCCACCTTTTGCACATGAATGTGATTGTGAAGGAGCACAACTCTCTCTGTATGTTTCTACCTCGTCATCAGAAAGAATAATAATCTCATGTTCTTGTATTCCCTTACATAGCTCAGTTACACCATCCTGTCCCAAGGACTCT
>LPNX011167176.1:38536-50490 GCA_001517045.1 Pseudotsuga menziesii | reverse complement strand
TCATCATCCTCATCCTCATCATCATCATCACCTTCATCATCATCATCATCCTCACCTTCATCATCATCATCACCATCAACATCATCAACATCATCAACATCGTCATCATCATTCTCATCATCATCCTCACCATCAACATCATGAACATCATCATCATCATCCTCACCATCAACATCATGAACATCATCATCACCATCAACATCACGAGCATCATCATGATCATGCTCATCATCATCCTCATCCTCATCATCATCCTCACCTTCATCATCATCATCACCATCAACATCATCACCATCACCTTCAACATCATCTTCATCACCATCATCATCATCCTCATCAACACCATCAACATCATCACCATCAACATCATCACCATCAACATCATGAACATCATCATCATCAACATCCTCATCATCATCACCGTCAACATCATGAACATCATCATCATCAACATCCTCATCATCATCACCGTCAACATCATGAACATCATCATCATTCATCATTATGAGTAATAGGGTTCTTTCATTCGTTCAACAATATAATATCTATTATGTGATAATTCCCTTTATACAATGGCATTTTTTAGGGAAAAGCATGCAACATGTGTAACTAAACACAAAGTATATGTGGGTGGAAGCAATATTTTTCCTTTTCCCAGTACCCTAAAGAAAAATCTCTAGAGTGAAACCCTTAACCTAATAAGTTCTATAATATGCATGGTGTAGGTTTATATCTATAAACAAAAGCTATATTAAAGCATAACCAATGTTTTTAACTCAAAATTTAAATTATATTGTTGATGCAACATTTTAACACTAGTACATGTGTATATTTTTTTCGAGATGCCACTTGGCATGTATGGACTGTAACGCACCATATTTTTACTTAGGCATGTTTATCAGCCAGACTTGCTAGGGTTTCGCTCAGTAGGGGACAATGCAGTCACGCCAACAAGGGCCAAAGCTGGAAAGCCACGGATGGTGGGGATGCAGTTGGCATTGCCATATTTCCCATGGCCAAACATGCTAGCAAGAGTTGACAAAATTCAAAATTGCCGCTCCGTGAGGTTTTTTGCACACCGAGCCCAAGTCCACGAGGTGTCCCTGAACGGTATCTGGAGGTGACCTGCAACTCGCCATAGATCGATGCTCGGGCCTCCGATCAATGAACCGTTGATTCCGTTGGATTCGTGACATGGGATTTTAGCTAGGGGGGAGCCTCTCCCTCCTGTCCATTTCCCAGTGACCTCCATCTACGGTGGTTTCTGAAGATAGGGTTTCGCTTAGTAGGGGACAAAGTAGTCACGCCAACGAGGGCCAAAGCTAGAAAGCCACAGATGGTGGGGATGCGGTTGGCATTGCCATATTTCCCATGCCCAAACACACTAGCAGGAGTTGACAGAATTCAAAATTGCAGCTCCGTGAGGTTTTTTGCGCACCGGGCCCAAGTCCACTAGGTGTCCCTGAACGGTATCTGGAGGTGACCTGCAACTCGCCATAGATCGATGCTTGGGCCTCCGATCGAAAAACCATCGATTCCATTGGATTCGTTACATGGGATTTTAGCTAGGGGGGGGGCTCTCCCTCCTGTCCATTGCCCGGTGACCTCCATGTACAGTGGTTTCTGAAGCTAGGGTTTCACTCAGTAGGGGACAATGCAGTGACACCAACGAGGGCCAAAGATGAAAAGCCATGGATGGTGGGGATGTGGTAGGCATTGCCATATTTCCCATGCCCAAACACACTAGAAGGAGTTGACAGACTTCAAAATTGCCGCTCCGTGAGGTTTCTTGCGCACCAGGCCCAAGTCCACTAGGTGTCCCTGAACGGTATCTAGAGGTGACCTGCAACTGGCCATATATCGATGCTCGGGCCTCTGATCGATGAACCATCGATTCTATTGGATTCATGACGTGGGATTTTAGCTAGGGGGGGGCCTCTCCCTCCTATCCATTGCCCGGTGACCTCCGTCTACGGTGGTTTCTGAAGCTAGGGTTTCACTCAATAAGGGACAATGCAGTCACACCAACGAGGGCCAAAGCTGGAAAGCCATGGATGGTGGGTATGTGGTTAGCATTGCCATATTTCCCAAGCCCAAACACACTAGAAGGAGTTGACAAAATTCAAAATTGCCGCTCCGTGAGGTTTTTTGTGCACCGGGCCCAAGTCCACTAGGTGTCCCTAAACGGTATTTGGAGGTGACCTGCAACTCGTGACACTCGGGCCTTCGATCAACGAACCGTCGATTTCATTGGATTCGTGATGTGGGATTTTAGCTAGGGGGGGACTCTCCCTCCTGTCCATTGCTCGATGACCTCCGTCTATGGTGGTTTCTAAAGCTAGGGTTTCGCTCAGTAAGGGACAATGCAGTCACACCAACAAGGGACAAAGCTGGAAAGCCACGGATGGTGGGGATGCAGTTGGCATTGCCATATTTTCCATGCCCAAACACACTAGTAGGAGTTGACAGAATTCAAAATTGCCGCTCCGTGAGGTTTTTTGCGCACTGGGCCCAAGTCCACCAGGTGTCCCTGAACGGTATCTGGAGGTGAACTACAACTCGCCATATATCGACGCTTGGGCCTCCGATCGACGAACCATTGATTTTGTTGGATTCGTGACGTGGGAATTTAGCTAGGGGGGGGGCTCTCCCTCCTGTCCATTTCCCGGTGACCTCCGTCTACAGTGGTTTCTGAAGCTAGTGTTTCGCTCAATAGGGGACAATGCAGTCACGCCAACGAGGGCCAAAGCTAGAAAGCCACGGATGGTGGGGATACAGTTAGCATTGCCATATTTCCCATGCCCAAACACACTAGCAGGAGTTGACATAATTCAAAATTGCCGCTCCGTGAGGTTTTTTGCGCACCGGGCCCAAGTCTACTAGGTGTCCCTGAACCACTAGTACATGTGATCAATTTTTCCACGTTATTTTTCCACGTTAGTTTTACTTTCGTGGAAAAATCAAGGGTAAATTATGCATTTTTGAAGAAGCCCCGACTTCCGTCGCTGTATCCACGCTAGACCGTCGCTATAGCGACGGCACCGTCTTTTGTTGACTTGTAAAACGGTCAAGGCGTCGATACAGCGACGGCCAAGATTTTAAGCGCGCTTTTGTTTAATTTTTTGGTGAATTTTGTTCAGCGCGTGCAGGACAAAACCCTTTCCAAATAAAACGCTATTTCAAAAGTGGAAAAGCTTTCACGATAAAGGATTTATGAATCACCGAACAAGATAGATGAATTTTTACTCGGAACCGGAGATAGAGGTTCAGTTCCCGGCGGGACGGGTTGACAGAACAACACACCCATCACCAAAAATTGGGTTAATGGGGATACTTTTAAAATTGATTGACAGTCAACAGGTTTCATGCCCTCGGTCGGGACGGGGTGCTCTGCGGGCAGACCATCTACCTGACAAAGGATCAGTAAATTCAAGGCGGTGGTCTCGCACACCATCAGGAGATATTCTTCAAATTGCTGATAAACCACTTCCAAAACTTGCAGAGGATGAGGAGATCGTGGGTATAATAACAATGGAAGATGTTATTGAACAGCTTTTACAGGTTTCCATCTCAGGCCCTAACTTCATCCTTGCTCTTTTCTTAGTTCACCATCATTTTCATGGGTGGGTAAATATCTTTTGGGCCAGAAACCTTTGGCTTAGATGCTGCATCCAAGGGTTTTTTATTATGCAAAACCATTCAGGACTTGCACATGGCTTTCTCCACCTAATGCTTAGAACAAACTGCTAAGGCTCAATTAAGGAGTATAACAAGATGGTACAATTTGGCTACATAACTGCAGCAGCATAAGTAGAGCAGTTGAACCTATTTCTCCCAATGAAACCATTTTTAGATTTACCACTTGAATACAACCTGGTTGACTGTGCACAGTAATTTAATAGATTCCTTATATTCAGTAACATTTTCAGTGAACTGAGAAATTTGGATGAGAATACCCTGTTCACTAAAATGACAAGTGATTATGGTTATAACTCATTTGTATGGCATGGGCGTTATTCCCTAGCTCAGAGTCGAGTTTTCCAAATCATGTAAAGGATCTGGGTATGGCCTTAAACTTCATGTGTCATTTAGATTGCAGGTGAAAAATACATCATGTCATTGGCTTGCATGACTAAGCAAAGAAACTATCAAATTGTCTTGGTATCATAAATCGATTCCAGGATTTTGCTTCAAAATACATCTATGCAACGTTTTGACATAATGTTTCTGTATTGTGAGGGCAGCAGCTATTCTTGATACTTGAAGTTTGTCCATTGCATCCCACTCGTTTTAGAAAACCAACTTTTTCAATTGCATCACCTGATCACATTTATTACTGAGGGTTCTTTATGTTATTGCCATAGAGTCTGAGGGACAAATTAGTTTTATCATATACTCGACATCCTATGTCTACCAGGTTGGGCTTAAAGATCAATGCTCCACAAATACAAGTATGTTTCCAATTCAAGCATCACTCTGCTATTTAGAATGCTCCCACTGACTCTCTATATATTTTTTTATATACAGAGTTCATTCCAGTACATCTTATTCTTTTGCAATTTGGTATGATGATATTTGTTTCTGCGATACATTACTGCACCCGATTAGCTACAACGTATTCTTAAGCTACCTTGCAGAGGTTCAAGAAATGCTTTGGTGTTCTTGCCTGTGCTACGTAGGAACAAATAGTCTATACGGTATACCTGCTACATAGTAAACAAACTTGAGTGCTTAGGTCTCATTTCAATGCAACTCAAGCATCTCTTTGATTCCTTAGAAGAACTGCATATTTATTGTCTACTGATTTAGGATTTCCCTTCAAACTTATTGATTTCTAACAAGCCAAATCTCTAATGGCCAAGAGTGTGTACACATCTCTAAGCTGTGATGACTTTTATATGCAGGAGCTTAAGAAATTGCAGTTTACATGGATCAATACTGGACTTTAGTACGATACCTGATCTTGGTTTTTTGTAAGTTGAGCAATGACATTTTAACCAACCTTGCAGATGGATTTTTGATATCCATTGAATATGCTTCTTTAACTTTTGTTTTTCTGAACTTCCTTTCAGTTCATTGATGTATCCAATCTAAGATATCAAACTTAGGTTGGTGCTTTATGTTTCAAGCAGTTAGATGGAATGATGGATTGTAAAGCTAAATGAACTTGTTTATTTTGCAGAGATCTGAGTTATAATGGGCTGACAGGCACTATTCCATCGAAAAATCTTTCCTCAAATATTACTACCATGTAAGAATGCTCAGAATCAAATTTACATTTCTGTTATTTTGAAAAAATATCTTAAGGTCTAGTCACAGATTAGACATAAGAAATGTCCCTTAGATATATTTCCACATTTACAATCCTCATCTGCATTGTTATGAATTTTCAATTGATTATGGTCTTCTCTTGTCTTGCAGTGATCTATCACATAATAATCTTACCGGATTGATACCATTAAGCTTTGTAGGCTTGCCTTTATTTCAAAAATTGTGAGAACCCCTTGCACTGGCAATACATTTGCTTTGGCAAACAATGTTGCTCTTCATTTGTGTTACATTGACAATGAACATGAAGAACTCTTAATCCTGCCATCATGAAAATTGTCGTAGAAAAGTGGGCTCACAAAATATTGTTACAACTTGACACATAAGGGGTATACAAAGGAAATAAAGAAAGTGATCTTAGACCAAGTCATTTTTGAGGTTTACTTGACTTTGACACAAAAAATTCATTCAAATTGACAAATAAAAGAAAATTATGAATATGTAGGGGGTGTTTATTTATGAAAGGAAAAATAGAATCAAAGAGAATGCATGGAGACAAATATAGCTTTATGTCCTTTCAAAAGACAATTACTGGATATGTAGCACTAAACATGTACTTATTTGAAGACTTTTTCTCTTACAGAGCACTTGATAACAATAAACTGAATGGTTCTGCTCCATCTGACATTGGCTTGAGCAACTCATTCAATGCTACTGCAAGACTATTACTGTAAGTTGTCGATTAATATAATGTTTTACAGAGTTACTAGTCAGAAAGTTTAGCATTTCTTGCCATCCAGATTCCACACCTTGCATGGCTTCTTTTAAATTGAGGTGGCAATTCTTTTCTATGCATACAAATTTTAATCATTTGCATTTCTATGTAACTTATTGCTTTATTTGTTGTAAGTTCAATGCTTAAAGCTAATCGTTAATCATGCTGGTTGGACATATTTCAGGGACTTCCGAAACAATTATCTTTCCAATATAAATGATATAAATGAGTTAGCAAATCAACCTCCAAATATCACTTTGCGGTAAGATCATATTTTGGTCTTTCCTCTTATCTTTTTATGTTATTGTTTTCCTTTAGATCGAAGCCTTTATAGTGCATCTGTGATTCCGTAATTATATCTATCTATCTATCTATCTATATCTATCTAGATTCTATCTATCTATCTATCTATCTATCTATCTATCTATATATTCCTACAGTAGTTACATTGTTTAGGAAGAAAATCTCTTGATACTGACCTACTGTTGTCAATTGGGAACATGGGAAAAAGTGAAGCAATTTCTTGTGAAATAAGCTTTGTCTTGGTTTGCACTAAACTATATATGCACTCACAGAATATCTAACTTTGATTTATGGCTTTCCTAGCTTAACAGCCTCTTTCACTATTTGATCTTAGTGACACATATTTTAGTCTCTCTGTGAATGTTGGTTGGTTAGACCATTCCTATCAATGGATCTATAGAACTGTTTCAAGAGGTTAGGTCGGGAGCCACTAAGCCTGAAACAAAATAGATTTTTAATTTCAACCTTTATGAGATTTAGTTGGTCAGCATGTGCTGGAAATGGTTAGTTCTCTTAGTGAGGGCCAGGATTTGTTGCTTGGTTAGTATTAATACAGATATATTTGCTTTTTCTCTGGGGCTTGACCAATGATGTAGGTTAACTTTGTGTGTGTGCAGGAGGAGATATTTGATGAGACGGATGCTCATGATGATACCACTGCAAAGTAAACATTATACAGTTGAGAGAGTATTTCTAGAATGATATTTGACAGCTATGATAGCTCCCCTGTATGGCCAAAATGAACATTATGGCGCAGAATTCTGCTAAAACTTATGAAGTATTCAATTTCAAGCAACTTGTCTCTGCCCAATTCAGGACTCCATGGCAAAGCACCAGCTTCCTTAACATCAATATCTGATAGAGTGATCCAGCCAAGTACAAAACAATATCTTTCAAGTATAAGCTCATGCATTTGGGAAGCTTCCCATTTCTTAGAGTAGGAAGACTCCCCAGCCTTTCTGATATTTCGCTATTACAGGCACCAAAGCTGTTTGAAGGGATACTTTCTATAAGATTACTGTGTATGTCCATCAACTAACGTTATCCATTATAGATGCACTGGTTGGCTGTCCTGGTTTTCATCCTTTATTCAAAATTTCAAACTTAGGATCTTTCTTCTGCTGCCATCAAAACACACTGCCAGAGATATTCTCTGTATTTTACAACTCATAGTAATCTGTTCAATTCCCTTATTGGAGCCTACATTCTATATTCCCTAAAGAACACGTTCCCTCTTTTTTTAAAAACTTTGCTACTATTTTCACAGACGAATATAGGTGCTGCTGCACGTGCCATCCATTTCCACTATGGGTTGTATGCACTGTTTTTCTATCTTGATTCCTAATCCTTTGTTACGTCACACGTGTTTTGCCCTACATACTGCCATCTTTATTATATGGTAAAAAAACTACATTATCAAATGCAACCTCTGCATTTACAAAGAATATGCCAGTTCTGCATCTGTGTTATTGTCATATGCATACACTGCATCTGTGTTATTGTCATAAGCATACACTGTATAGGCCCAGTTTGAATAATATTCTGTACACAATTGTATGAAAGCAAGTTCAGAATTACGGGAATTGGATTTACTGGGAATTGGATTTACCATAGTCGCACTATTTTCCCTTGCCACTGGAGGTTAGTGCCTTATTTAGTGCATCAAATCACCTGCTACATAAAAAGACTTCAACTGTGGCTTCTTAACACTGGACTGCTACTTTTGGAGTATATTCTTCCATATTTTAAGAAGTTCTATAATGTTTGTGTTGTAGAAAATGGGGATGATCCTGAACCTGATTCTATTCCACCATTCACAGAGTATTCCCTTGAGGAGATGAAGTTTTGGCCCTCTGCCTTTGAGAGGTTATTAGTTTTAGACAATGGACCTTGCAACTCCAAATCTACGAGGTTGATCAACTCCTCCTTACAACCTATCTAAGCCACTGGGGACATTAAGCGGCCATTGATTATGGTAGTCATAGACCTGGCTAGTGGTAAATTTGTGTGGCAATGCTTCTTCTTATGAGAGACAATCAAATGAGCTAGGTCCTTGTTCCTTGGCCTCGTCGCAGAGGGTCAAAATTCTTGAGACAAATTGACCTCACTAGCAAACATGTAGCTGCATCTTCACCACCAAATAGTGAATAGAATGGTGACTCCAAGGCAATGCTAGATTCATGAGTAGGCAGGAAAAACTAAGTAGCAAGCATCCTTAAACAATGTTGTTCACTGATAAATTATTCTTTGAAAGAAAGTTGAATGTTGATCCTAGATATGCTGCCAACACTCTTTGGCAAACTTGCAATGCTAAAGATTCTGCTACAGCGTTTGAGGGTGGCTACAAACTAAGCACAAATTACTAGTGAGTCCAGTTTTGGCCAAAAGAGTTTTAGTTAGCAACCCTTAGTAGATAACCAACCGTGTGAAGACTTGAAGCTTGTAGTTGAGCATGGTCACAAACTAAGCACAAATCATTAGTCAACCTAGTTTTAGCGAAATAAGAATTTGTTAGCAACCCCTAGTTTTTAACCAACCATGTGAAGACTTAAAGCTTGTAGCTGAGGTGCAACGACCACACACTACGCAACTTGCAACTCTGTTTTCCCTCTGGAGCTAGGGAAATCCACCAAGTGCTTAGAACATGGGACAATATATGCTTTTGGTGCAAAATAGTATAAGGGATCTTGGAGTCATATTGATGAATCTATTTCACAAATTTCCAATTCCAATCTGACCCTCGGGATGAATTGTCTCATTATGTTATTGACAATAGGTTTATCAGAAGACAAAAACGCTTTTTGACAGGTCAACACCCCCCACTTCTTCCAATTCTTGGCCTCAAAATCCTACAAATCCCTCCAAAAGAAAAAGAAAATGCCTTTTTTACTAAATGTGTTAGCTTTGAAATGCGGAAGCTCCATATTGCATTGATCATGTTGGGCCCAACTCCAAATAGAACACTAGGAAAGATCCCATCTTGCATAGTTTACTGATCAATTCCACTTGACCAATTGACAACAAACTTTGAGTTCTTCTAAATAAATTTGCAAATAAGTGACCCAAAGTTTCAAAAGATAGCGTAGCTAAGAGAGGATGTCACATAAGGAAAATTCACCTTGAACCTTCAGCGAATGATAAGTTGAAAGGATTCGGTGGTGCAATAAAATATGCCAAGGTGTAGAGCTCTCATGATACCTTACCACCCACTTTGTTGAAAGAAGGCTCCCTTGCAGGCTGTTTTTTTAAATATCATACTTTATTTTGTACTTTTCCATCGAAAATGGTAAGAACAGGGGATCTCAATCTGTGTTTGTTTTCTTATTCTGCTTGGTATTATATTGAAAAGGAGGGCCTTACCACATTTCAATTCTGTTATGATTTTTTTGGTTGACTTGTAAATTTGTTTTCTGGATGCCTCACACAAGTTAGAGTCATATGAACTATTTGTTGACTTGTAAATTTGGCTTGAAATATACCTCATTCTAGATACAATTACCTCCAGGATTGGACCACCCTCTCCTCCAATTAAATGAAGTTCATCCACAATGAAAAGGCTGACTTGCTGAACCAGTTTGCGATGTTTCCATCTCTGAGACAAAGCATCCCATTTCTCTGGTGTGCTTATTATTATCTGGCCCTTTTCAAGGAGCTTCAAATCAGTTGCAGATTCACCTGTCAGCTCAACTACTTTCAGTTCCAATCCTTTGCCAAATTTCTACTCCCAATCTCGATATCACTCTTTGGCAAGAGCTTCTATAGGAGCAATATAGACACATCGAAATACACTATCTGTGCCTTTTTGATGCAATCGTAGTAAAGCAAACTCAGCACAGATAGTCTTACCCCTACCGGTAGGTGCTGCAACTAAAACATTATCATCTGAGTTATAAAGCACAGTAAATACCTGAGTTTGAATAGGATTGAAGTGTCTAAACTGTTGATAAAGTGCTTCATGTGAGGGATTTCTTAACGCAGACACAGGAAGTGCCTGCAAGTCTAGCAACTCAATTGGAGGTGGGTATTTCTCTGGCAAAATAAGATGTCTAAATGAAACTGGCAATATTGTCTGTGACCCTAACCACTTATGACCATATTTTTTTTTAAAAAAACTACAGATGGCGTCACTATAGCTGGTTTATAGACTTATAGTTCATAGTGGGTTTTGAACATTTGTAATGCTTATGGTTTGGCCTAAAAATCATTTGATGCTTGAACCATATCTTGCTAATGATATATTATTGAAGTGAATGCCTTTGAAAGCTAGATTTTGATTTTGCAAATTATTATTGGTTTCATTTGACACTTGTTAACATTACTACAACATTGAAGTCATCTTTCGAATGCTAAGTCTCTTATGTCAATGCTTTCAATGTTAAATGCTTATGGTACACGTCTCCTTGCATCTCTGTTAGGTGCAAGGTGTTGGACATCCCCTCTAACTTCGCTCTAGTACCCCCAGTTGAGTAGTACTGGATTAGACAACATTGAGCACGAACTTGGACCCCACGTACCTTGTGTATATCAGGGACCCCATAGGAATCCTAAAACCAACCTGTTGGACTTCTAATCGCTATTGTGCACCGAAAACAACATTTCGGAAGATTACTCTTCACACATTTCAGGGGTAGAGTGGTGTCATGTGTGGCCAGGGGTATGGTTGAGCCTCCTTGTTTAGTGCTTTGAAAGATTGGGCCGAGCATCATTGTTGGACTCCATAATTCGTTAGAAGGGCTATAGCAGTTAGATAATTTTGATTGACTATAAGTTTGCGTTTGGGGATTTTTACTCTTTGAAGTCTATATTGTCTAATTTGGGGTCTCTCCCTTGGTTAGTCTGAGCTCGTTTACTGTTGGGCCTGGGAAACCTAAAAGATGATTCCCTTTTGGTAATGACATGTTGGGTTGGGAATCCACAATTGTGCCGGTTTAGCAGCCGATTCACTTGCCAATTTTGGTGCTGCTAGGTTGTGCATCAACAGGCCCAACCTTGTTCTCTCTCCCGTTTTGTTGGGGCCATGTTCTATTTGTTTATCTGTTCATCAAGTTTGATCTTTAATTTTATTTGTTTGATTGCACTCCCAAGGTCATTCCAACATTTTACACACCAGTCTGTATGTTGATCTCCATGAAAAACTGAGCTACCCCCACCAGTCTGTTTTTTGAGTGTTGATACTGCCTGAAAGATTGATCCAATCATTGTTTGTATTTCTTGAACCTGGAACATATCGAGGAGATGTTGAAATATGATCCAAACTGACATCTTCATGGATTTGGATTTTTATGTGAGAACAATAGTGATCATCTTTGAAGGAATGGTTCACTGTTTGTTAAAATCCAGTCATCTGAAAAGACTTACTCCATGTCCCATTTCACAATGAGGGTTGTTGCTTGTATGTTAACACATTTCCTATACTTCATTCACTGGCACTTCCAACACTGTTGAAATGTTTTGGTTAAAAAATCCTACTTGGTATATCTTGGACTCTGTCCAAGTGAATTTGCCAAGAGATTGTGCTCTCAAGGGGTTCTTGGTTTCTCGGATTTTTGGCCAATAGGTGTATGGATGTAAAACACTCCTGAACATTCATGCAAAAGAGCAACATGTT
>LPNX011167176.1:0-34750 GCA_001517045.1 Pseudotsuga menziesii | reverse complement strand
AGCCTTGATATGAAATATTTTTTATACCATGAAAGTTATAATACAAAAATATAAGGCCTAGATCTATGGCCTGTCAATGTACATGTATCAAAACATATTTCATGTACATGTGCAAACAAAAGTACATCTGTCTTGGACCGCGCCCCTATACTATAACTCCGGATTGTACATAAAAATACATATTTGTCCTGGACTAACACATCAAAATTCTAACTTTCTCTTGTTTTTCCTGAACCCTGATGATCTTTGGATCCGTCTACGACCACTATGTATCTCTGGCGACTGCAAATCAGTGACAATATTTCTTGATTAGGTAACTGAGCTAGTATTGTCCATCAATAACAAAGTTTGAAAATTTAAAATATGACTCAATTGTAAATAAAACAAAGACTCACTGCATCCGTCGGGGGTATAGGTGCCTGTGGTGTCGAGGGTGTAGGTTCCTCTACTGTACTCGACCATGCAGTGAGCCTTATTGCCATGCTTCTCTACGAATAAAAAAAAATATGTTAATTATCTCAAGAATTATCAACATGTACATGAATGAGAAAGTATTAATCAATTATGTAAAAAATGAACATTTCACCGAAAAACCATTTCTTGGGGATGAGGCTGGTGCTCTTCGCAGTAAGAGGATCCATAGGTTGAACATCAACCTCAGTTGCATGCACTAATGGACCAAGGCATGGCTACATTCACCAAATGATTAAATAGTTAGACATCGTGCATGTCCAGAAACAATACAAATGAAATGTACAATTACAAATATTCAAGTAGATATACCTCACTGTGACTTATCCCTATTGTAGATGCGGCATTGACAGCTGCATCAACAATCCCACTAAGGTCTGGCATGGATGACTCTACATCCTGATGCTGTAAACATGCGAAAATAACATTAAGAAAAACCACTTGTGAAGTGAATACATAGCTAACCAACAACTGCCATTGGAAGTGTGTACGTTACCGTGGGATGAGTAGGTTGATCCTCATGCACAGTCTCTCTGTTCAAGGAAGAGGGACCTCGTCTGGTGTAAACAACCCCCTTATCTATGTTTGGACTATGGGGATATCCATACCAAAGAGGTGGTGCAGGGATCTGTGATGACATCTGCATTCATAGTGTTACCATATTTAGACATGGATTTGAATGGATGGAATAATATGTACTAAAAAAATAAAATGTTGTAATATACTTACCCCTTCCTGGGACATATCTCCACCATGGGAGTGACCACTTCCATCAATTTGGTGCTCCTCTTCAGATGCGTCTAGCATCTACAAGTTTAAAAATTATATTTACATTAGCAATCTCTATAAAGGAGTGTACAATAAGAAATTTAAATAGTTCAAACAAGATTCAATCATAACCCATGTACTTACATTCTTTAAGTAGTCATAAATTCCACCTTGGACTATGTCGTTCATATTAATGTCTTCAGCATCATGTTCCAAGCGGGCTTCCTGCAACTTCAAAAATTGTAAATATTAAACATTTTAATAAATTAATCAAGACTAACACATGCATTAACAAAATTATACATGTAATAACAAAATGACAAGTGTTTAAATATTACCTCAAATGTGGTTCTCTGGGTCTCGGGTACAACCACACCGGGTGCAGTACCACCCCCATGAGATGCATCAAAATCCTGCAAGAGTAAATATTGCATATATATTACGAATCTTTTAATATGTTAGATATAGTATGGAACAATTAAAAATTGAGTTCAATAACAGAGTTTTAAAACAAAGTCCTTACCTGACCACCAGTCATCGTACTGGTACCATGTCTTGGTCCAGGACCATAATAGGGTCCCCCACACGATGTGCAGACATGCGGCTCGCTCTGAGGCACATCGGATGTCAGTCTATCCCCACCAACAAATGTCCCTCCACCACCAGAAGTTGGTGGTTGTACACCAGCAGAGGAAGAGGGCGCTCTCTAGTCAATAGTGGCCGTGTGTCGAGAGACCATCTCAGCTAGAGTAAAAAATGCATCCTGTGTCTGGGAAACCATGTCATGTGCAGGAGGGATGTTTTCCCTCGGTAGCTGGGCACGGGGTGCAGGTATCTATGGATTGGCATCTCTATGCCTAGCATGGGGTCGATGTTGGGGTATTCCCCTACCAACTCCCTGGAAGCCCAACATGTCAAAATACTTGACATGTTTCCCCATCACAAACTCTGCATACAATTTTCGGAGGAAGTACATCGATACTTCCCTATTGTTGTGAGGGGGGATGTCAAAAACCATGTACCACCTATCCATCCAGTTGTCTTTGATGGGTGGAAAAGTGCACCACTCAATAGAAATATGTGTCCTACTGATCTCTAGGATGTCATTTGTCCCAGGTAGTCTAAACAATGAATATATGGCTTGTTTTGTTATTTTCAGCTTTTTTACCTCATTGTAACTCAAGCCATCAGCATATTGTTTCCTTTTTCTCTCCCTCTAAGATGCGATGTTATACAACGCATCATTCGATCTTGCGATCGTATCAACAATAGATAACAATGAATCTGACAGGGAGCGGCGGAGCTCATTTCCACCCCTCCAAGCTGAACCAATCTCTCTCAAATGGCCAATGAACCTCAGTATCTCTGCATTGTTATGAGCCATAGTAGCCACTGCAATCATAAATACAAATAAAATATCATTAGAAACATAAACACATGATATAATGACATATCTAAGAACTGAAAACTGTATAACTATTGACATATAAACTAAAGCTATCATGTAAATTTAAAGATTGATCTTGAATTTCACAGTAAAGAATAGGCGGCATAAGCTATTTAGAGCGTTAGTCTATTCATAAGCTATTTATTGTTAATGAGAGGGGCTATTGTTGAATGAAGTTGGTAATCAATTTCTAAGCCATTTATTAATAATGAAGATTATTATCATTTTGATGAGGGTGATATTCAATGGTTATGGTAGCTATTGTTAATGAGGGTGATATTCAATGGTTATGGTATAACAAATCCTGTAGTAGCTTTATTCTTCCCAATGCGCCCAATGGAAGTATGTAAGCACAATATAAGAGTGAAGATTTTACCACATTGATATTTCAATTTATGGTAGCCTGGAAACTACTGGTTACACTCTTCCCATGAATCATTTCATCTACAGCAGCAAAATCTTGAACTTCTTCTCCACATGAAGACCCATGACTATATACTGTTAGCGGGAATTAACAATATTGGCGTGGGTGTTGTATATACAAATTGACTTAATGCTTCTGGTTATTAATAGTACATTTTCTATTGTGAAAATGACTATGTTCCTTCAAATTTTTAGAGATGGAATTTTACAATAAATCAAAAGTTTTGCCATAGAGCATATTAAATTACTTTGAATAACAAAATATGATAGCTATTTTAAGTTTTTTAAAGATTCTTTTAGAAATGAAGTAGCTACAAATGATTCAACATAGAGAGGACTGACGTAGCATTCTTTTAGTGCAATTGTTTTACCTCCTAATCATACTACAAAATTATTATAGACAAGGCAAATAAATTGATGTAGAAAATGAAAAAAACATGAAAAAAATTGATGTAGAAAATGAAAAAAACATGAAAAAAATTGAAGAAATTACCTCACAAAGGGAAGGTTAATCCAAAGGTGGAGATGGAGGGCTCAAGCACACTCAAAATCGTGTATGCACAGTCGAGATTTCGCCTTCATTCGTCCAATAGTCACGCCGAAAATGAGAAAAGGACGGCCTCGGCCGGTTTAAAATGAAAAACAGGTTTTAATACTTGTGCCTCCGTTTTAGCAAAGGAAATCGCGCACGCGATTAGCTTGACTAAAACAGAGGCGCGATTTTATTTACTAGCCTAGTTGGCATGACCATTGCCAGCCTTGGGACTAGGCTTGGCAGGTTCGGTGTTGCTTGGGTTGATTTCTTTTTTTTGGAGCAAGAGTGAATGACTTCACTCCACCATTGCATCAAAAGGGTCCCTCAACTTCTTGCACACACCCGACTCTAATATGCATGAATATAAAATCTAGATCAATTAACCACAACATTTTCTTTTTATTTTAAATAAACAAGAAACTAAACAGTGTGACACCCGTCACTTCAAAAAAAAACTTATTCAATATATATTATGAATGCAATGCTTACAAAATACT
This sequence comes from Pseudotsuga menziesii, assembly GCA_001517045.1. Lineage (NCBI taxonomy): Eukaryota > Viridiplantae > Streptophyta > Pinopsida > Pinales > Pinaceae > Pseudotsuga > Pseudotsuga menziesii. The sequence goes on along the minus strand of LPNX011167176.1, from coordinate 30,609 downwards.
AACAAATGCAAACACACCAAAGGAATACACACACACACACACACACATATAAACAATACATTGAATCTGATTTGATGTTCAAGATGTTATTGATTTTTCGTTATCTTATGTTGTGGCTAAGAGCTTTGTTCCATCATCGATGAACACATGATTCTTGAGAAATCCAATCCTCAAGTTAGCTTTCCAATCCCACTGGTTGACCACCCTACCACTCCTAAGGTAGTCTTATTTCCCTAGGATCCCCCGAGCTACAACAGGGATTGTATGGAAATACCTTTAACATGATCAAAATGTGTAGATTCACTAAGGGGCATCCCAGGCCCATTCACAAACTGATTAACTAGACTCTCCATAGTCACCTTCCAACTCAAATTGATACTCTTTCATCCATCCCACATTAGGGAAGAAAATTTATCCCAGTGAAAATCCATCTTCTCTTATTTATACCCTTTTGAGATTCTCTTTCTCTTTTTCTTATGTAAAATACTATTTATTTATTTCTTTTTTGAATTCATCTTAATTCTATTTCTGTGGATTTCCTTCTCATATGCATATGCAATTTTCACTTTTCTTTTCTTACACTTTCTAAATTTTATTTTATCATTGCTTTCCTTAATTCTTCCTATTTTCATTCAAAATATTTCCTTGATTTTTGCTTTTTCTCTCCTAGCTTTGTGTGTGCATTTGTGTTTCCAATATTTTAATTAGTAATTACTTCTGTATTTTTTTGTGTATGTGTTGTTTCATATTATTATTACATACATTCTTGATCTATTTCCATCTCATGAATTTATTATCTATCTGAATATCATTAGACCACCTTACATCTTTTGAGTGTTATATTTCATTAATTACATTTCTTTATCATGGTGATATCAAGGGTTCCATGACAATATTCATGCCCTTCAAATATTACATTTTCCATGGAGGGGAATTTGTACGATGGCTGAGACCATGTTAACTCAGTCCTATCTATATTATGGAGAGACTAATGGTTACTGAGGAATAATTCCGACACCTTATTGCGCACCCCTCAGTTAATCTTCGTGAGTGACCAAGTCCGCGGCCTACCCTCACGACAACATGCATATCATGGGTAAAATACTCTCTCTCTTTTCAACCCATCGCATGGAAAATAAGTGTTATTCATGTTGGTAAATTCCCTTATACGATCCCCATTACCCATATGTGGGTTCATTGAAACGCATTATCTTTGTGCCTACACACATACCAACAATCACGTGCATTAATTTTACCAAAATCATAAATCATGACATAAATTTTCTTAGTATAAACATTACAAAGATTTGAATCATTCAAGAGTCCTTATATCCATTATCGCAACCTTACTTCAACATGCACCGCTGATTTCCTTCCACACTAGGCAAACCATCAGTAATATATGAGATGACATCGATTCAATATTTTTCCTATTATAACTTAAACATCTTTAATCAATCAGCATCACAACATCATGCACACCACATGATACATTATCTTGGTATAACTAAGAGTCATATTCATAGATAATACAAAGCAAGCTAAACAAACCAACCATAATATATATATACATATATATAGATAAATATAATTTTATCTTATGATCACATGGCATAACAATGAACGTGTTCTATTGCAATCAGATGTATTACTCAATGTTATATAGCATAAGTAAGTAAACTCTAGTAAATGGGGCATTACATACACCCCTTCTTCAAAAGAACTTTGTCCTGAAGTTAGTGTAAATATTTTAATACATATATTATATGTCTCTACGCATTTCATATATAACCATTAAATTTTCCATTCCAATTTCAAGTCTATGTTATATCTTATGTCCTTTTGAATATGATAACATTCTAGACTTACATAAATATTTGTATTGATACCTCTTATTTAAATCACTTATAATAAGAATTGTATCATATAGGAAAACATATTTTTTTCATTCATATCAATTTCAACCTTCATATTATTATTATTATTATTTTTTAGAATTTTTTTTCATAATATGTAGTATTTATTCTCAATTAATTTATACTTTCTTAAAGTTGTTCATACTTTCTACATTTTAATCTAACATTGATTCTAACTACTTCCATATAAATCATTTTCATAATTTTTATTTTCTCACAATCAAAATCGATCATTATCATTTTACTAAGACAATTATATTGATAAATCATTTTTCGAAGGAATCCATAATCATTTTCATATATGATTTCTATAAGTGACATTATCAACTTTTATAATATTCTAGAATAGTGCACAATTTTTCTCATAATTATTGTGCATCATTTATTTATAGTAACAGCTATCTCTGGACATTCTAATAACATTAGCATGGTTGTGTGCTTCGACTTCACCTTGTAAAACTTCACATAAGGTTAAAATATATGTTAGATATTCCCTTAATATTTAATAATGTTTCATTTATTTCCTATCATCAATTTTAAATACTAACTCCAAATAATATAAGATTTGCAATTTGGGACCGCTTCCATTTTATATGAATTCTCTACCTATAATAATAACTATTTACATATAAATGTTACATATAATTATGTACACACTAGAACATTCAATTTAAGTAAGTATTGTTTTTAGACATGTAATCTTGTAGATGTATTTAAACCCTCTTATCTAGAAGGATACTACACATATCATAAGTCATCTTCACATCATATTAATATAAAGTTAATATTTTGTTGACATAAATTAATGTTATCCTTCTCTCTTTTTTAGTTTCTTCCTCTCTCTTTCTTTTGTAGGTTTCATATATTCATATTCATATTCATTTATGGATTTATGGTCTAATTGGGGCTTCCATAATTTATGGATCTCACCATGTATATCATTGGAATCATCCGGCGCAAAGAGACTCGTGGGAGACATAATGATCTGAAACAGCCACAACCTTTTCCCAATCCTATTCCTTGCAGCATTTTAAGAATATTTGATTTCTATCTGGATTTTGTAAGATAAAAAAAACTTATAACTGTCAAACACTTTGTAGATTATTCAAGATTGTTCGCAGTAATCCGGTTTTTAATGTTTTCAAAGCTAAGATTCACTTGATATGCATGAATCTAGCTTATAAAATCCATGTCACACAGTGCTCGAGTAATAGTAATTTTTATCAAATATCATACCCTATATATACTATGTGTTAATGATAGTATATACTTATTATACAAACCAAAAGTTACCCAATTAATAATGATAAATCTGATTCCAAAACGTATTCCTCTTTATCACATTCAACAAGAACTTTTATCAAATAAAATAGTACTTATTAATGGTAATGTTATGTTCAATAAACATACCGTATCAAAAAGGATCGGTTCTCTATACCGAGACCATCCTTATATCACATTCACAATATATATATTTACTCACAATATATATATGTACACAGTTGGGAACCGTCCTTTCGATACAAGTATATATATATATATATATAATAGCTTAATGATAAAAGATAAAGATATGACTGGAAGCTATAATGAAATCTTCACCCCATTTGCACCGTAAAATTATTAAAGGTTAAATAGGGATTCGGTCCTCTAGAGAGAGGCTGCTTCTCCTGTACTATAAAACATAAGACTAGGCAGCATGAAATGGTAAACATTGATAAGCCAAATTCCCCTTCAGTATTTTTTGTTTTCGTTCTCAGTAATCTCACCGTTTTGCGAACGATCTCTGTAACTAGCGTATGTCGTTGCACTATACGTCGTTCTGAAAAAAATGGAGCAAGGGAACTGAAAAGATTAATGGTCATGATTTGTGCTGGAAGATCAAACTACCACTCAAGGTATCAGCTATTCGCAAGAATTGCAAGGCGGTGATTCCAAATAAAAGGAATAGTATAGTAATTGATATGGGCCACTCGAATAGTATTGCTAATTTTGTAGCTTGAGTTTATCTTGATTGTTGATTTTCTCCATCCAACTGGTAAAGAGCAGACTTTAAGCTGATGACACCGCGATTGTTGATTCTCTCCATCCAACTGGCAAAGAGTAGAACTTAAGCTAATGACACCAACCTCCACAAATAGATAAGAATTATCCAAATCTATGGCATGGTTCTCTTTACCATTTTATCTGTTGTGATCTAGACGTAGTTTATATATAACTAATACAACATCAATTTGAACTTCTGGATATCTGTAATCCTGTCAAAAGAATGTTGTGTAATCGGGAATGCAAATATCTTTATGTATAGAAACATCAAATAGCCATACTACAAGACATCAATTGTGTAGATATAGAACTATAATTTGCTAGAAATGTCTAGTGGGATCTCACCATGTATATCATTGGAATCATACGGCGCAAAGAGACTCGTGGGAGACATATTGATCCGAAACAGCCACAACCTTTTCCGAATCCTATTCCTTGCAGCATTTTAAGAATATTTGATTTCTATCTGGATTTTGTAAGATAAAAAAAAACTTATAACTATCAAACACTTTGTATATCATTCAAGATTGTTCGCAGTAATCCGATTTTCAATGTTTTCAAAGCTAAGATTCACTTGATATGCATGAATCTAGCTCATAAAATCCATGTCACACAGTGCTCGAGTAACAATTTGTCAGACCTAAAACCATGGAATATCATAGACAGGGATCATAGCGATAAAATATTCATGTTTTTTAATCGGGAGCATAATCTCTGGAAAATCGGAGAAAACAATTCTCTTTCCATAATATATGTAATCATGTTCACGGGATTTTTAACTAATGTAAATATTTTGTAAATACATGCCTAAATCTATGCAACGACATCCTCCCACTTTTTGCAAAGAATGTGGATTTTTTTTTTAAATAATTGAATTGTCCCTTCCCTATATACATGACCGTCACATTACAGCATTATGCTCGGCCACCTTTCGACCATCACCCTACATTACAGTGTTATTCTCGACCACTGTTTAGATAACCGCTATGGTATTCTTGTTATTTGGTTGACTATTGTCATTCTCCAGCCGTTATCGTCGGATTTTGTGGAAAAGGCCTCGTCGCTTGGTCAACATGGCGTTTTTTCAATTATTATCAGCTCCGATATATTACTCGAGACTTTCAGTGTTCATGTACTCTTTTGTTTAATTGATACTTTGTATTTTTCGGTCTTTTGAATATTTTAAGGTTTGGTCCGAGTGCTCTTCCTAGGTTATTGTCAGCTATTTGGTTGACTAAGCCCACATGGAGTTTGCCCTCCTAAACCGAGGGTTAGTACCAACCATGTCAAAAAGTGGGAATTAGGGTTCATTTTTAGGTTTTGTCCAATGTCTATTAACTGTTAGCTCTGGTACTTTCTCCTCTGCCTCTTTGGAGGACTAGTTAGGGTTGCTCTTCTTGTTGTTTAAGTTGTCGTCGACACCTTCCAGCCAGGAGCATCAGTTAGGGTTTAGAATTTATGTTTTCTGTTGCTTAGGGTTTGGGATACTCTGTTTGGTTTCCTCCCAACTTACTTTCTCCTCTTTTCATGGAGCCCACAGGACTTTCCCGCCCTCTGGTCCTCGAGGAAACTCAACTCGCCCTCCGCGTATTCATACCCATCGCAAGACCAATATTTTAACTTCCCTTGACCACAAACGTCGTTATGTCTGAGGCACGGATGTCATGATAGACAGAGTATCTGACCTCTATCACCTGGCACTCATTGGGTGCTTGGAGTACTGCTCTATGAATAGGGAGGAGTGGGTGGCTTGGGCCACCATACACTGGAAGTCTGTCCTTATTTAGGTGTGTACCATAAGTTTTCTTGCTAACAAGTGGTTGGTTATTGTTTTCCTTGAAGACTCTGATGCCTCCCTTATCCTAAGCTCTCTCTAGACTATAGGGAATGGTTCCCTTGGCTTCAACCATTGGCATTCAAATTTTGATCCCGTTAATGAACGGGTTATTAAACGCCATATGTGGGTGTTGATTTCGACTTTGTCATTCCCTCTTTGGTCTAAAGAGATCCTTACTGGCATTGCCAACACCAATGGGAGGTTTGTATCTCTGGAGAAAGATTTTCACCTCATCTTTTACAAACGTACAACCAAGGTACCGATCCAACTTGATGTATCTAAATGTCTCCTCCCTAAAATTGGCATTGTTTGTAACAACTCGGTTATAACCCAGAAACTTGATTATCCGAATCTGCCCTTCCGTTGCAGCTACTGCCATGAGACAGGCCACTTAAGGAATATATTCCTCTATGTGTTAGCTATTCTGATTCTAATATGACTCCTAATACTTCTCAATCCTTTTCTCCTCAGCGTTATTCCTTGTCAGGGTCTCAGTTGGAGACTTCTCACACTCTTGATACCTTTCGTACTACTTATCCAGTTGGGACTTATGGCCCCTCCTCACCTACCTCTTTCGATGACCTTACGAAGGATGAACTATAGAACATAAAAGATGTCAAGACAATAGCCCTCTCAGCAACCAAAACTAAACCTTCTTCCACCACTGTCCCTCCTTCTGATCCTCCTGTTTTGTCTGCTTCTCCTCTCCCCTCTCCCTCTCATTCTCCTCCACCCTATACTTTGGAGAACTTCCCACTCCTTCAAAGAATCCCTTCACCTAAAACTATTGATAATCCTAGTAGTCCCTTGACTACTCCTTCTGTCACATGCCCCAATTTGCAAAAACAATTTAATGGTATTTGAGGAACATTGTGTTATATTTTATGCTAAGTTTGTAATTGATGACCAAGTGGGGTCAAGAATAATTAATGTAATTAAGAATATTTTATTTATAAATAAATAAATGATGAGAGAACAGCTTAGGGAAGCTGTTAAAAGAGTGTTAATTGGTGACTTGGTGGAGGAGACTGGGTGGAGAGTACACTAACAAGTGGCAGCATCTTCAAACTACTTCGAACTATTGCAGGTGGCAACTTCCCTATATTTGTAGTCATGATTCCCCAAGAAAGTGGAATTGGAGCAGGTGGCTCATTAAGTGAAAACTGACCTAGAAGACCTAGGCATTTCTATAAAATTTTCTATTGAAGGCAATTGAGGCTGCTCATTTCTGAGAGGTGATCATTCAGAGTGAATGAATTTACTCATGAGAAATTCGATGGAGGGGATTACTGAAGTGAGTTTGAGGGGCTAACTGTTGAGACTAAACTTATTGCAACTATTAGGCTAAAGTTCTTACTGCTGTGAGCAAATTTGGATTACTGAGCTAATTGGACCAGTCAGGTAACAGAACATCTTAAGGACATATCCTTCACCCAGTACTCTACTAGGAGGACCAAGATACAGGCTCGGGGGTCCTGAGGAAGAGTTGTCTAAGCTTTCTCTAGGACTTGGTTGGGAGGAACAACCTCATTAAGTTGTTTTCACCTCATCATTGACAAGTTCTATTTGTTTCATATTATTATATTTATTTATTGTCTTCAGTAAAATGTTGACTAGTTTTCAAATATAGGCATGTTAGTATTTAATTAGGGTTTATGAAGAAAGGAGTAACTATGTATTGATGGACTTAGTAATTGGCAAATTATGTTAGAAATAGTGGTAAATATGCTAAATGAAAAATAAATAGAATTATAATTCCATACTATATTTTTCCATGCATGGCTTAGGCAGAACTATAGTATAGCTGGGTATTTAGATAGATATGATGATTTTTATTTAACCTGAATGAAAAATGTAACTAAATTTTGCTATAGATTGCTTATGATTTATTCTGTAAAGAAACAGTAAATACTTTATCTATTGAATGTATTTACTTCAAACAAGAACTGAACATAGGTATTTAAAGATATTTAGTAATCATACTACATATAAAACTATTTTAATATACTATTATTCTTTATAAACACAATAGATACAGTATAACAAATAAACATAGGAATAGTAAACAGACTATCACTTAGGGTTTATGTTTAGATAGTTTTCAATAAAATCTTATAATAATTTATTTCCAGATAATATGTGTCTCTGTATTAAGACATAAATTTCTACTGTAACCTCAAGACAACTACCTAGGTTTTTGAAAGATAAATTTAATCTTATTCTCAAGCTTGCAGTATTTACCCTAAATCTTTCTTTATAAGAATTAAAACAATTGTAAAAATAATTAAAAGAAAATAATAAAACAGAGCTAAGAATTTTTCATGTAAAATTTATTATTTCACTGAACCGTAGGGTATACTTGAAAATTAACCCTTAAGAGCTAAACAGAGTAATAATAATACACTTAACACAGTAAAAATTTCCATAATCACATTGAACTGTAAATCCTTTTAATTACATGACAATAATTAAAGTAATGCAATCACCATTTACTAAAAACAAAATCAAATAGGAAGAAAATGGCTTATTTCCTTCAGATTTACAAGTTAAGACTCAGGCCTGTTCAAATATTAGCTAAAACAAAATAATACTTATCGAATAGTAACCATACATCACGGATAGGCAAAAACCCTTAATCCTTTTACAAATCCTAACTGATTAACAGACTTTTCTTTTCCCTTAAAATCTATTTTTTTTAAAGTAAAAATTAACCAGACAGAGGTCACCAGCCTCGTAGGGCTTAGGGTTGAGAGTCTATCAAAAGAAGCAAAATAATTTTACATTGTCCAGGCCATAAAGGCAGAGACATAAAAACCATTCTTTTTATCACCACTACTATAGCCTTCTTCCTCCCTGCATAAAGTACCCTCTAAGGGTTTTGAACTCTTACAAAATTCAAGCAAACAAGAAAAAACAAGCTAACTTACAAACCAAAGTCGAGCTTTAACCAACCAAAAAGAACCTATCTTCCAACCACCACAACAAATTGAAAGAAGAAACCCTCATTTGGAACCGGGGCTTACCAAATGTATGATCAAGTGGAACGTTGAAGGAGTAAGCTCGTTTCCACCTCCAGAGCCAAGAGAAGAACCTACAAGTTACAAACCATTTATGATTACAAAGCTTACTTAAAATTTAAAAACCCTTTTTTTTTTAAAATAACTAGAAATCGAGACTGAAATAAGTTTTTACCTGAAAGATTCTCCTTCTGAATGAAGTTGAGGTAAACAGCCACCGTGGATCGATTTGGCACCGGGCCAGAAGGCAAGAAGACACTGAGTCACCTCTACAAAGTAAAAATAAGCAAACAACTCAACCAGATGAAGAAGTACTCCTGGTCAAGCTCTGTCAATCTGTTTGCAAGCTCAAGACAAACACAGACCTCGAGTCCTGAAGAGAAAATAGTATCTACACTCGGTGGAAACCACATTCAACCTTTAAAGACTAAAAACCACTCACGACCTCTCTCAAGACGGTCACAGCATTTGAAAATGGAAGCAAGCTGTCAAAACTTTAAGGAAGTTACAGGTCTCCAATGGCCGTGAGCTCTCAACTCGGCCAACAAGACGGAGGAACCCTCGCTCTACTAAACAAACGAGTAAGGTTTTGGATTTATAAGTCAACCCTTGTGTGGAAAAAACCATCCCATGTGTCCTTCGAATTATTTTTCTCCAGCGTGGGTAAAGTTCCATAGTTAGTACTGCAACCCAATGATTTACAATCAACCAACGATCATTATAAAACTATACATTATATGATTGCCCATAATTTGATTTTACCATGGTGTATTGATACTAGGGAATCGACTATAGGTTATAACATAAATATTTATGTTTTCTCCGGAGATTCCTTTGATAATAAATCCTTTTAGATAGCTATGTTTGTTAGCTAGGGTTGATGGAAGTAGCAAGAAGCACATGTGCAATATTATAACCATAGTAAGAAGAACAGCCATGGACCCTTGGAACTTAGCCTTGAGTTATTTTTTAAGGAGTGTTCGGTTAATTGAAGACCAAAAACGTTAAAGAAATCCCAATAGAATTCTAACAACTTAGTGATGAATTTATAACTAAAAGCATATGTAACTTGATCATTCATTGAGAGAAGGACATTTATAGAGTCCTGAAGTGAAGGTAGTTGCAAGAAACACCAAATAGTGTGGAGTGAACTTAATCCAAAACTGTGAGCTATATGCTCTCTACGGAAATTATAAACAATCATTACGGTAAACAAAAATAGCAGTGTTCTTTAGACTTTTAAAAATATAATATTCAGTCGATTGGAGGAACTTTGGATAGTACTTGTTTTTGCAAAGTTTTAACCCATGTTCATGTTTTATGGTAAAACGTCATTATGGAGTTAGTTATAAATACAAACTATGGAGTTGTAAAGATAGAAAAAGATTAACATTACCTCCGTGAAGACAAGCAGCATATTAAAACATTTTCTAAAGAGTAGCATCGTAATCATCCTAGGAAAGTAGCTTCTTGACTTGAATTTAAATAACACCCTACTGGATCATACGATTACCTGCTAAACCTGTAAGGAACCAACAATCCAATTGGGTTAGCTGAACGCTAAGTAATCCCCGACCACACACAAGAATTCTTACCTACTTGACAAAAGATAAACATCAATATATCTAGAAGCAACAAAATGCAAATCCTTTTCTAACTCTAATAAAATTACAGCTGCTAAGTCATTAATAGCACTAACACAAGTTTTTAAGATTACACCTTTTAGTGTACAGGTTCTTATAAAGAAGCGATCCCATATTCTTTTATAAACTGTTTCATTTCCGCTAACCATTAGCAGGTACTTAGCTGCGACTTTAGACATTTTATGTCACTTGAAAAATTTTAAATTTTTACGAATTTTTGGGATATTACATGTGGTATCAGAGCACAAGGTTCAAACACTAGGCCTGAATGTGGCTCAACTTGCTTGTGTGGAACAGTAAATTTAAATAAATATGCTGATGTTGTTTTCTTTGAATGACGCAGATAGAGAATTTTGTTTCTGAGTTAAAGACAGGTATGGATAGATTGGAAGAATATGCGAATGAAGAATCTCCTTACGCTGAATGAAATAATCTTCAAAAGGAACCTATACAAGAAGATATAACTAATAATTCATCCAAACTACTACAAACAGTTAAAGAATAAAAAACAAAGATGGAATCAGTTAAGAAAGAAAATGAGAGGATTCTGAGAGCTCAAGAGGAGCTAAATTAGATTTTAATGGAAAGATTTCATACTGAGGGAAAAGGTAAAAGAACCGAGTCTGAAGATATATGTTATCAGCATAAAGATAAAAAGAATAAACAAGTTAAAAACAAAAGTAGCTCATCTTCTGAAGTATATGGTGATTTACATAAACAAAACTCTCATTATACTAGTGACAGTAGTGAAGATAACCACCATACTAGGAAGAGAAAATTTAAACCTTATGAAGAAATCTCTGGGGAGTTCAAGAAGATCAAGCCACCAACCTTTAATGGAGAAACTGAGAAGGGGGAAGAAGTAGAATTCTGGCTGTCCGGGATGAAGAAATACTTCCAAATTTATAACTACTCGAATCAATTGAAGCCAGGATGGCTATTTATAATCTTACGGGAAAAGCTGATATATGGTGGCAGGACTTAAAAAGCGTAAAAGGTATAAGGGATAAAAACATAAATTGGGATACATTTAAGAAATATTTCAAAAAGAAATTTTTATCTGAACAGTACTATGAGAAAAGGGCTAAGGAATTCTACAAGCTAAAACTAGGTGCAATGAATATGAAAGAACTAAATAGTAAATTTGTAAGTCTTCTCAAGTATGTGCCATATATTGTGGATGAGAAACCGAAGGTACATCAGTTTCTCAGTTGTTTACCTTATCATATAAAGGATAGAATTGAGTATGACAATCTGAAAACATTAAAAGAAGCAATGAGAAAAGCGAATTTCTTTTATGAACAAAATCGTAAAAAGGAGAGCATGGCCAACTGGAAGGCCAAAAGGAATAATAACTTTGAACATAAAAAGAAAGAGTTTGTGCCTAATCCAAATTCTAAGAATAATAACACTAGAAATTTTCCTAGTAAGAATTTCCAAGGGAACAAAAGTAATTCACAGACCAATCTAAATAATCAAAGGAATAAAGAATCTGCTAACAACCACAGTAACTATACAAAGAACTTTGAACGAAAGGAACCCATAAAGTGTTGGGAATGCAATGGTCCGCATTATGCATCAGTCTGCCCCAATCGAAAGAAGACTATTAGCAACATACACATAATACAGGAGGAGATGATTGTTGGTGATCTAGCGAAGACAATGCCCAGGATCAATGCAGCATTAGAGAACTGGTAAGCAGATTATCAAACTTCCATGGTGGAAGTGGAAGGTAAGATAAATCAAATACCTATATCTATTTTAATTGATTGAGGAGCTAGTTTAAGCTATATTTCTCCTAATTTAGTAGAAAAGTGTAATCTTCAAGTTGAAAAGTTTGCAAGTTCTTGGTTAGTTCAATTAGCTACCCGTGCAAAGAGAAAGGTAATTAGCTTTGATGAGAATTGTGCAGTAACTATGGATCAGTTTGAAACTTTTGTTAAGCTCAATGTGCCACCTTTATATTCATATGATATGTTAATTGGTGTTATAGTGGATTTCACCACTCTAGGTGAATCACACTTTGTATGGCCTTCCCCTGTCCCGTTGCAGACTCTTTAGACCCCATGGACCATATTTTATCCTTTGATGTTTCCTTGATCATCCCTTAAACTATATAAAAGATGATATACGTGGCTTTTTCCTCGATAATCGTGTACATACACGGGTTTGACTCCTATAACCGCGTACATAGGGATGTGTGCATAGTCCAAATCTTTTTGGAGTTTTCCTTGACATGGATCCGACTCATTTGACTCCTGGCCTTCTATATGCCTTGAGATCGCTCTGATTCGACCCTTCATTATCCCTTGTGAAGCTATATAAGGAACCCCTTGGTATATTGAAGGCATATATAGATAGAGAGAGATTGAAAGCAACGAAACTATAGTTCATTGTTGCCAGAACTTATGCTTGAGTCTGCATCCCTTTGTCCCTTGGAGCACTGTTGTGTTCTTCTTAAGCTTGCCTTTTTCTAGTGAGCTTGCTATCTGAGTGATGGAGGATTGAGGTGGTGGAAACCCAAGTGGGGGATTCAGTTTCTCCAGTTCGCAGACGTGCCGTCAGAGGTTGTCACTTGTAATCTCTGATTTATATTAATAGAAATATATTTTCATGTCCAGTAATGTGTATTTGAATGAATATTGTATCCATTGGAATATGTCAAATGCTTTTACATTATTGATTATATATGCTAGAATAGATCTAATACCATGATATATAGTATTCTTGTATTGTTTACTTATTGTTGAGGAAGTATTATATCAATTCAAGCTGAAGATTGGAAAGCTCAATGGGGATCTGCTTCAATCATCCGAAATAAGGTACGAGGTCTGATCCTTTAGTGTTAGACATTTTATTTCTATTGCATATTGGGAAAGATTGATTTCTGGAGTCAAAGCTGTCTGTTGTGGTACCCCAAGCCATAGGAATTTCTCTCCGTAACAGAATTAGCGACTCCGCTGGGGATGGTCCTTGTTTTTCTTTGGGGTTGGGGGCACAATGGGCTTGATATTATTGACTTGCTCTCTATTTCTCCCTGTTTATGTGTTGCATGTTATAGTATGTTCTTCCATTGACACTCCCCTTTATTGGTTTGGCCTTGACCTGCTTTTTACCACTGCCTTCTCTGTATATGTGGGTGTTTGGCCAAAAGTCGCGTACATACGCGGATTTTTGACCAAAATTCGCGTACATACGCAGCTGTTCTTTATACAGTCACGTACATCCTCCCTTTTGGTGAGTCTGATGTTGTGGGAAGTTGTTGGGTGGGTTGTGAGTGTGGTTGGGTCTTCCTTGGGTCTGAAGTTGTCTGTTGGATGCTTCTTTTGTGACCAGAGACCGTTCGTGCCTATCATAGGTATAACGTCTACACTGGCATATAGGTTAGGTTCACCACCGTTTGCATTTTGCATGACCTTATGACCATGTCACAATATCCTTAGGTACGAACCCACTCTATTATGTCACGGAACCTTCTTGCTGCTATAGAAGTGGCATGATGTGAGTGGTAGAGTTTCACCTTACATGGGTACCCTAGTTAGTGCCTTATTTGCATTTGGTGCCCATGCCGACATTTTCAGCTTTAGGGTGTGGGAGTCCATTGTATAGTATTTCCATGACATTTAGCAAGAGCCTCATACTCCTCTTGATCTTATGCTATTCTGTTTCCCTTCGGACTCCCCTTATGTCAAGTTGTGAATGCATTATCATGAGCTTTGCCTGTCTTATTGAGCTTTATGTCGGCTCCCCTGACATTGCATTTCAGCCATATATCCCGAGCTGGTCTTATGTCTAGCCATGCAGATCCTTTCTTTATATCCTTCGCAGCTTGATTTTCTTTTTACCGGGAGGGGATTTTCCCCCGAGTGTCGATATCCTACACATGTATCCTTGCATTGAGCATAGGTATGTTCCACTACTTGAAACTAGTTTGTTTTCCCTAATGACACTCATCTCCTCCTAGTTTGTAACTATAAAGCTAGTTTATTCTTTTTTCAAGCTATTCAAATAACTGAAAAAGTCCAAAAAAATCAGAAAACCAAAAATCCGGACAAGAAAAGATATTATCTTTGGTAGCTGTCGAGTCTTGTCGCCTTCGAATAGAGCACTATATATCACATCCATTGGTTGGGTTATAGTTTGACTTAGGAGTTGTACTCATTATCTGTGTTTATCTCCACCGACCGGTTAAGCTTCCAGTCCCTGTGGATCCTCTGTTGATGCCTCTTGTGTCACAGAGATGTCCCAGTTTGTATATCGAGTCTATGCTACCTTCATTCAGTCACCATACGTCGTTATGCTCTTATTCGAAGGAAGTTGAAACCTGAGTCAGCCATTCCTCAGTTATCTTGACTTTGTATGTCGGCCATTCCTGGTACAGTTACTGGTTCGTGCACCTTATGATCAAGTCCTTCCACTTTATACAGCCTTGCTGAGTACCTCGTGCTGGATGATGGGGGATGCCCTAATGCCCTCCTTCCAGCGGATTTCATCCCATCGACTTCAGATCATTTATTCTGGGATTGGAGTCTAGAGTCATTTTGAGTTCCTTGAGACTTGCAGTCATCAGTGGCAGGTTCTCTCGCCATCGATAGTTTTGGGAATACATCAATGTCCCATGATCGATGGATTCTCTCAAGTGTTCGACCTCAACACATTTATTCAAACTTCTTAGTTTGCACTCTAGTACCTTGATTCCCATTTTCATTATTGGTGGGTGATCTCGCGTCTATTAACAGTATACATCAATGAACGATAATCAGACGATGGACTACTACGTTCGACCTCGACACCTCTATTCGCATAGTAGGACATGTACTCGTAGCGGTTTGTGTAGAAGACCTTCCAAACTGACGATATCTCTTATATGCTACCTCCTTGATCGTGCCAGTATTCATGAGATTTCAACTCTTGTGATTTGATTCCAGTGTATGTCATACATTTCCAGCCACTATGGAGATCTTGATCTATTGTATATCTTCAGCCATTTTGCAGATCATGGTCCTTTGTATATCTTCATCATGGAGATTCCGATCTATGTATATTGTACGTGGCGATGACCACATATGTGTTATCATGTTTCATGCCTATTCATGGCCATTGTTCTCTTATGTATCCGGGACTGCTATATGTATTTGCAGTTATATGCAGAGTTGTATTATTGTACTATGCTGATTGGGTGGCTGGTATTCCATTTGGGTACCTTCATCACTCCACTTCTGGGATGGACTTATAATGTATTTCGGCCATCGTATAACCCCTCTGATCTCATACATTAGGGGGCATCTGTTATAGCGAATTTCACCACTCTAGGTGAATCACACTTTGTATGGCCTTCCCCTGTCCCGCTGCAGACTCTTTAGACCCCGTGGACCATATTTTATCCTTTGATGTTTCCTTGATCATCCCTTAAACTATATAAAAGATGATATATGCGGCTTTTTCCCCGATAACCATGTACATACGCGGGTTTGAATCCTATAACCATGTACATCGGGATGTGTGCATAGTCCAAATATTTTTGGAGTTTTCCTTGACATGGATCCGACTCATTTTACTCCTGGCCTTCCATATGCCTTGAGATTGCTCGGATTTGACCCTTCATTATCCCTTGTGAAGCTATATAAGGAACCCCTTGGTATATTGAAGGCATATATAGATAGAGAGAGATTGAAAGCAATGAAACTATAGTCCATTGTTGCCAGAACTTATGCTTGAGTCTGCATCCCTTTGTCCCTTGATGCACTGTTGTGTTCTTCCCAAAATTGCCTTTTGCTAGTGAGCTTGCTATCTGAGTGATGGAGGATTGAGGTGGTGGAGGCCCAAGTGGGGGATTCAGTTTCTCTGGTTCGCAGACGTGCCGTCAGAGGTTGTCACTTGTAATCTCTGATTTATATCAATAGAAATATCTTTTCCTGTCCATTAATGTGTATCTGAATGAATATTGTATCCATTGGAATATGTCAAATACTTTTACATTATTGATTATATATGCTAGAATAGATCTAACACCATGATATATAGTATGCTTGTATTGTTTACTTATTGTTGAGGAAGTATTATATCAATTCAAGATGAAGATTGGAAAGCTCAACGTGTATCTGCTTCAACCATCCGGAATAGGGTATGAGGTATGATCCTTTAGTGTTAGACATTTTATTTCTATTGCATATTGGGAAATATTGATTTCTGGAGTCAAAGTTGTCTGTTGTGGTACCCCAAGCCATAGGAATTTCTCTCTGTAACAATTGGTATGGATTGGTTAGAGCAGCATAGGGTGGTCTTGAATTGCTTGGATAAAACCTTTAATTCCATAAATAGCAATGGAAAGTTAATAAATGTAAAGGGAATCCCTAGGAAATAACTGTGAGGTAGATTTCTGCTTTGCAGCTTAAGAGCGTTGTTGGGAAAGGCTATAAAGCTTATGCAGTAACAGTAATCAATGAAGAAAACCTTAACAACTTAGATAAATTAAAATTGGAAGATATTCTGATTCTAAGGAAACATTCAGATGTATTTTTGAAACAAATTTCGAGACTACCTCTAAAACAAGAAATAGATTTTAATATTGAGATGGTACCTGGTGTAGTGCCCAGCTCAAAAGCCCCTTATCGAATGAATATACTAGAATTAAAAGAACTTAAGTCACAATTAAAAGAAATTATTGATATGAATTACATTAGACCTAGTGTGTCTCCCTAGAGGGAACTTGTCATATTTGTTAAGAATAATGATGGAACTCTATGACTATGTATAGACTATCATCAATTAAATAAAAAGACTATCAAGAACAGATACTCGTTACCTCGCATAGATGATTTGTTTGATCAGCTACATGGAGCCATGGTGTTTTCAAAGATTCATTTAGGATCTGGATACCACCAGGTCCAAATCAAAGACGAAGACATCTTTAAAACAACCTTTAGAACTCGATATGGCCATTATGAGTTTGTCATTATGCCCTTTGGGATTACTAATGCTCCAGCTGTTTTTATGTGTCTGATGAATAATATAATGCACAAATATCTAGATAAATTTGTGTTCGTATTTATTGACAACTTAATTTACTCAAAATCTGAAGAAGAACATAAAGAACACTTAAAAATTATCTTGTAAGAGTTACGAGAGCATCAACGTTTTGCAAAATTTAGTAAATGTGACTTCTTTAATGATAAAATCTAGTATTTAAGTCATGTGGTGACTAAAGAAAAAAATTTTGTGGACCTCGAAAAGATAAAGGCAATCGAATATTGGCCAGTCCCAAAAGACGTAACTGACGTCTGACCATTAATGGGGATTACTGGTTATTACCGGAGGTTCATCGAAGGGTTTTCAAGAATTGCAAATCCTATAACCTCTTTGCAGAAAAAGGGGGAAAAAATTCGATTGGAATCAGAAGTGTGAAGACAGTTTTAAAAATTTAAAAACATTATTAACCACCACACCAATTCTAAGAATTTTTGACCCTAATAAAGATTTTATAGTATGTACTGACGCATGCAATGACGGTTTAAATGGAGTATTAACTCAGGAAGGACACGTCATTGCCTATGAGTCTAGGAAGCTAAAAATTCATGAGAAAAATTATGTGACCTATGACTTAGAATTAGTTGTTGTCATACATGCCTTAAACATGTGGCGTCATCATTTAATTGGAAGGAAGTTTATATTAATGACATATAATAAAGGATTGAAATACATGTTAGATCAACCTAACTTGAATGCTAGTTGGCTAGCTTTTCTAAGTGAATACGATTTTGAAATTCAACACAATAAAGGAAAGAAGAATAAGGTTAAGTAGAAATGCAAAGTTGAATTTTACAGTAGCCATTAGCACTTAAACAACAGACTTAGAAGAACAACTTGAAGCTGGAATGGAACAATATGAAAATTACTGAAAATTGCAAGCAAAAGTGAAAGAGAATTTAATAGAAATTCTAAGTACAGGGTACAGCTTGAATGAAAAAAGATTATTACTCTATAAAGATAGATTATACGTACCAAATGTACCTAAGATTAAGCTATTAATTTTAAACGAAATTCATAAAAATCCTTATTCAGGGCATCTAGGTTATCAAAAAACTATAAACATGCTAAGAAAGGATTATTTCTAGCCAAACATGAAAAATGAACTAGCAGAATATATTGCTAGATGCTTTGAATGTCAGCAAGTAAAAACTGAATATCAACATCTAGCTGGGCTACTTCAGCCATTGCCTATTCCTAGCTAAAAATGGGAGATAATTAGCCTTGATTTTGTTATGGGATTACCTAGAAATATGAACTTAAATGACTCAATATTGGTAGTGGTTGACAAATTGAGTAAAGAAGCCCATTTTATACCTATAAAAAACTACTTATAAAGCTACAAATATCGCTGATATTTTCTTAAAACAAATTTTTCAGTTGCATGGAATACCGAAGGTGATAATTTCATATCGAGACCCTAAATTTACAGGTAATTTTTGGAAATCTTTGTTTAAAGAATTAAATACAACGTTAAACTTTAGTACCTCTTCCCATCCTCAAACTGATGGATAGACTAAAAGAGTAAACCAAGTATTGGAGGATGTACTCAGAATGTGCGTAAAGGAGCAGCCAGGTAAGTGGGAAGATTATTTACACCTGGTAGAATTTGCTTACAATAATTATTATCAAGCTTCAACTAGGTATAGTCCTTTTGAGATTATGTATGGAAGGAAATGAAATACTCCCATCTCTTGGAGTAATCCAGTGGACAGATTAGTATTAGGACCTTAATTATTGAAAAAAATAGAGTTAATTGTAAAACAAGTACAATGTAATTTGAAAATTGTACAAGGTCGATAGAAAAGTCAAGCAGACCTTAAATGAACTCCAAAGGAGTTTCAGGTAGGCGAACATGTTTTTATTAAGGTGAGACCCAAAAAGAGTTCTTTGAGGCTGGGTAGTTGTGCCAAGCTAGCCCCTCGATATTGTGGTCCTTTTGAAATACTGTCCAAGATAAGACAGGTAGCATATCAGTTAGCTCTACCACCAAATCTAAGAGTTCACAATGTTTTTCATATTTCTATATTAAAAAAATATATACGTGATGCTACTCATGTTATCAATTGGAATGATATGCAGGTGGAACCTGAAGAAGATTTTATAGTGGAACCGGATTGTATCCTCAAACGGAGGGAGATCTCTCTTCGGAATCGCACCATTGGTCACGTGAAGGTGCAATGGAAGCACCTTAGTCCAGAAGAAGCCACCTGGGAATTGGACAGTCATATGCGGGATGCATATCCAATTTCAGGGGAACTTTGAGGAGGAGGAATAAATAACATCGAGAATGATGTTATAAATTAAGGGGGTGTGTATGTCACATGCCTCAATTTGCAGAAACAATTTAATGTTATTTCAGGAACATTGTGTTATATTTTATGCTAAGTTTGTAATTGATGACCAATTTGGGTCAAGAATAATTAATATAATTTAGAATATTTTATTTATAAATAAATAAATGATGAGACAACAACTTAGGGAAGTTGTTAAAAGAGTTTTAACTAGTCACTTAGTAGAGGATATTGGGTGGAGAGTACACTGACAAGTGGCAGCATCCTCAAACTACTTCCAACTATTGCAGGTGGAAACTTCCCTATATTTGTGGTCATGATTCCCCAATAAAGTGGAATTGGAGCAGATGGCTCATTAAGTGAAAACTGACCCAGAAGACCTAGGCATTTCTATAAAATTTTCCATTGAAGATGGCTGAGGCTGCTCATTTCTGAGAGGTGATCATTCAGAGTGAATGAATTTACTCATGATAAATTTGATGGAGGGAATTACTGAAGTGAGTTTGAGGGGTTAACTGTTGAGGCTGAAATTATTATAGATATTAGGTTGAAGTTCTTACACCTGTGAGCAGATTTGGATTACTAAGGTAATTGGACTAGTGATGTGACAAAAGGTCTTAAGGACATATCCTTCACCCAATACTCTACTAGGAGGACCAGGAAACAGGCTCGGGGGTCCTGAGGAAGTGTAGTCTAAGATTTCTCCAAGATTTGGTTGGGAGGAACAGCCTCCTTAAGCTGTTGTCACCTCATCATCGACAGGTTCTATTTGTTTCATGTTATTATATTTATTTACTGTCTTTAGTAAAATATTTACTAGTTTTCAAATACAAGCATGTTAGTATTTAATTAGGGTTTATGAAGAAAGGAGTAACTGTGTATTGATGGACTTAGTAATTGGAAGATTATGTTAGAAATAGTGGTAAATATGCTAAATGAGAAATAAATAGAATTAGAATTCCATACTGTATTTTTCCACACATGGCTTAGGCAGTACTCTAATATAGATGGGTGTTTAGGTAGATATGATGATTTTCATTTAACCTGAATGAAAAATGTAACTAAATTCTGCTATAGATTGCTTATGATTTATTCTGTAAAGAAACAGTCACATACTTTATCTATTGAATGTATTTACTTTAGACAAGAATTGAAAATAGCTATTTAAAGATATTTAGTAATCATACTACATATAGAAATATTTTAATATATTATTATTCTTTATAAACACAATAGATACAGTTTAACAAATAAACATAGGAATGGTAAATAGACTATCACTTATGGTTTAGGTTTAGATAGTTTTCAATAAAATCTTATAATAATTTATTTCCAAAAAATATGTGTCTCTTTATTAAGACAGGAGTTTCTACTGTAACCTCAAGAAAACTACCTAGGTTTTTGAAAGAGAAACTTAATCCTATTCTTAAGCTTGCAGTATTTACTGACAAGTCTCATTTATCGCCCTCTATCCTACCTCTCAATTCGATTAGGTTCAAGAATGTAACTATATGGAAGTCTAGAAAAGGTAAACCCTCTTCGTCTCAACCTCCTTCAGGACTCTGCACTCCTCTCTCAGCCTGTATCGAAGTTGCAGCCAAAGCACAATCCCCCTCCCATGCACTTAAAGCAAAGTCACATGTTATTTAGGTTGACTAAGGAAGATTGTCTCCATAAACATTCGTGGGTTTGGAGGGCTTACCAAACAAAAATCCCTCAAAACATGGTTCTCTTCAGTAAACCCTAACTTAATCCTGTTACAAGAAATGATGTGTGACGATATTACTGCTCTTCAACTTTTTGCTAAACTAAATCCCAGATGGGATTTATGTGCTCTCGATGCCCATGACCTCTCTAGGGGTATTCTTTCGACTTAGAATCCTCATCTTCCTCTCTATAAAGCTTATCACTCATTTGTTGGCATCCTTTGATATGCTAAATTCAAATCACTTGACTATGTTTCCTCCATTATCAATTGTTGTGGGCCCTATGCCAACATAACTGTGTTTTGGGACTCTGCAATTTATGGGGGTATCTTTAACTTCCCTAACCTCATTCTTGCTGGTGACTTAAACTTTACTCTCTGTTTGTGCTAGAAATTGTTCTTAGACTACCAGAAGAATAAGCCAACACAATCTCAAAAGTAAAATTAAATAAAATAGGTTTTAGGGTTTTAAAAACTCCATTAGCAAGGAGGAAATAAACATCCACAAGCTAATACAAAAATAAATCATGAAAATTGGATAAACTGGGAATCAAACACATCCCAATAAGCCATAAACATTACACATGAAATACTAATTCCACCCACAGGCTACAAGCATTTACATGAATAAAACTTTAAACAAGAAATGAAATTGTAGACTGAGCAATCAAACAGATCAGAAATTAAAAAGCATGACAGGTAAAAGGGATTATCAGTTTATATATAATCAATAATAGTCATCCACTTACATAAGATTTATAAGTGCTAGCTTGAGAAATCAAAGCTCCAAAAGCCTCTCCTTGAGTGAAAAATCCCTCCTCAAAACTGTATGTTTGTCTTCCTTTTATCATTAAAAAAGTAAAGTAGTTCCATAACTACCTTCTAGGTCGAAATTTGAAACAGTTGCATCGATTAGTTACATGATAACTCAAAATCTTTAAAGATAATTAACCCAAAAATAGCAAATCGGATTTGGGGAAATTTGGCTCTCAAAGACGCCTTCATATCTCTCAATCAGAAACACCTGTGTAAAAACTGAGAGAGTTTGTTTCTAATGAGTATTTTTTGAACACAAACCTCTCTTGGTTTTTCAAAATTCTTCTTCAATTGATCGGAATATGTTCTTAATATTTGTGACTAAAACAAGAAATTATTAAATAATTCAAACCCTGAAAATAGGCCACAAAGATGAATTCTAATATCTCAAACGATAACATTTGTTTCAAAACTGAGAGAGGTTTTTCTGAATGATCCTGTTGTGGAAAAAAACCTCTTTTTGTTTTCCTGAATTCATTTCCATCTCCTCGTAATCTGCTCCCAATGACAATGACAAAAACAGGAAAAACGGAGCTGCTACAGGAATCTCCTCATGAAAATATTTGACAAAGGACTCAAAAATGAGAGTTAGATTATAAATCAAAACTTGGAATGAACTTTTATTATAAGTTTTTGAAAGCTTAAAGATGTATATATTAACTAATAAGCCCAAAATATAAACTTTAAAACTAAAATAATGAAATGATTCAACCATTAAAAGCATTAAATCCAACCAAAATTATTGATTGTCAAAAATTCTTAAAATCAACATGAAATATAAAATCATTTTAAACCAACGGTTGAAAATTATGAAAAAAAGAACAGATAAACTAAGAACAAGATCTAGTTATAACATCTGGCTCTTGCTACGGGATGAAGTCCTCCTTGTGATGCTTTAAGAACCTGTAGACCTTGTGCCTTATTCATTGGGTGATGGAGTCATTTACCAAGTCTCTGCAACTTTGTCAAACTCTGAACACATACCTCTGAAATGAAAAAATACTGCTACAAACTAGCATACTGAAAAGAATATACATGCTCGCATAACGAGCTTATTCTGCTATTTACTCCTACTTCTAATCAGAGGAAACAACCCAATCAAGTGTAATCATACTTCCAGTGAAGCCAAGAAACCATTTGACTGAGAATCATAATTTCATGCATGCTACTGTTTGAGAAAACCCACAAAAGATGTGATAAATGCAATAAAGGGTCTGTAGGCAGCTGATACTTTTGACTGGAAATAGGAAGTATGCCAAAATATGGAGCATTAGAAACCTTTGAAAAATACAACTCCATCCAAGAAGCCACGGGATCATGAAATTTCCAATTTAAAAATTCAATGTCTTCATTATATTCATCATAAAGTGAAGCATTCTCTTCCTCTCCATTGCTGTTCTTTTTAAACTTTGGATGAAGAATGGAAACCAAGGGCTTTTCAAACTACTTCTTGACCTTTGAATAAAACCCTTGATCAAAACTTGAACAAATAAAATTTTGAAAGTGACCATAAGTCAAGAATGGAAACTTATTTCTTATATCAATAGTAAGAGGTTGAAGAGCAGCAACTTATTCTTCATAACATGATAATCTCATAGCAGGAACTGAGAAATTTCTATTATAATCCATTAAAAGTATGTTATCATCGAAAAAGTCAGCAAACTGATATGAAGAATCAACACAAGCATCATTTATATCCTTGTTCATATGAAAATATGAAAATGATGAAGAAAACTGTCTTAAATTTGAATGATACCTACGTTCTTCTTCCTGTTCATAATCTTGTATATCTTCAACATAAGTCTGATCTCGAATCATTTTGCAAGCTTGGATGTTCTCCTCCACTCCTTTTGCATCCTCAAACAATTGTCTTAAAGATGATGATTTTCTTTCTAACAGAAAAAGACAAGATCTAAATGTTGAGCCATAACATAATATACCAAAGCAAGTTTTTTCGAAGGTCTGATCTCCATAAGCATACTGATATAAAAACTTTGAAACCTCCAATTAAATTTAATAATTGGCGCATCATTTTCCCTTTTCAAACTATAAAATTCAGAAATAAATTGATCATAAGATTTATTCTTATCCCAATACCTCAAAAAGACATCATGTAACTCTTCCCACGATCCAATTGAATCAGCTTTAAATTTAGGAACCGAAACCCAACATCTCCAGCAAAGGATTTCGAAAATAACCTCATGACAACATCCTCATGCATGATTTCAAAATTATCAATGAAATTATGAAAAGATTCTAAATGCTTCTCTGCTGTAATATGGTCTTTTCCAGTAAAATGGGGAAGATATTCAACAAAGTAGGAAGGGTAAGGATGTAAGAGAGATGGCAGCCTAAGAGGTGTAAACATCTTCTGTCTGAGTCTAGACTGAAAATCTGTGAATTGAAAATGAGGCTCAACAAGCTGTTCAGAAGTTTCAGCAGTGATGGTAGAAGGTAATAGATCAGCTTTATTCTCTACAAGATGACCAGAATAATCATCTTCAAGAGATATGGGTATATGTATATCATGTTGAACATGTATTTCAAATGAAGGAATAGGATCAACATCAATAACACAAGAAAAATGCATATTTTCTTCTTCCAAAGTGGGATATGTACTTGAAGGTTTATGATCATTGGAATAGACAAAAAAAATAATAATTCTTTTGACATGCAATGGGAAAGATAGGAAAGAACTGATGAATAAGAACAAAACCTCATGGAGTAAAGTAACAAGCTGATATCCAGTCTTTCCATTTGGCTTCTTCATTTTTCTGTCAACAAAATTCTCCTTGTAGTGGAATCTTTAATCGTGGAGTCACCGATGAAAATTTGTAGTCTAAAATATTTTCTGACTTTGTTCACCTCTCAAAATCAAAAGAATAATGATATCCCAGGGAAGATATACTTCAACTCCATCCCCGGAAACAGCGCCAAAGATGTTTGTGCCAGAAATTGTTCTTAGACTACCAGAAGAACAAGCCAACACAATCTCAAAAGTAAATTTAAATAAAATAGGTTTCAGGGTTTTAAAAACTTCATCATCAAGGAGGAAATAAACATCCACAAGCTAATACAGAACCGAATCATGCAAATTGGATAAACCGGGGATCAAACACATCCCAATAAGCCATAAACATTACACATGAAATACTAATTCCACCCACAGGCTACAAGCATTTACATGAATAAAACATTAAAAAAGAAATGAAATTGTAGACTGAGCAATCAAACAAATTAGAAATGAAAAAGCATGACGGGTAAAAGGTATTATCAATTTATATATAATCAATAACAGTCATCCACTTACATAAGAGTTATAAGTGCTAGTTTGAGAAATCAAAGCTCCAAAAGCCTCTCCTTGAGTGAAAAATCCCTCCTCAAAACTGTATGTTTGTCTTCCTTTTATCATTACAAGAGTAAAGTAGTTCCATAAATACCTTCTAGGTCAAAATTTGAAACAGTTACATCAATTATTTACATGATAACTCAAAATATTTAAAGATAATTAACCCAAAACTAGCAAATCGGATTCGGGGAAATTTGGCGAATTTCTGGAAATTTGGGTCTCAAATAATCCTTCATATCTCTCGATCTGAAACACCTGTTGTAGCTAGGGTTTTCACCCTAGCTTGTGCTAATGAGCACCTACTAAGGAATCTGGAATCCTTAGTAGCAGTTCAATAATGTAAACAAAAATAAAAGTAAACTAAAGCAGTAAAAGTAAATAAACAATATGAAGTAAGAACAGTAAAGAAATGTGTAATAGTGATTTTATTTATGTTACCTCCAATGAGGAGGTTGATGGAGTCCGTTGCGCTGGTCCGATGTCGGTGGCTCCGAGCTCCAAGCTGCTTCTTTTCCTTTTCCGGTGGTGGAAATGGGCCAAAAAGGTTCTCAATGGTGAAAATGGCTTGTTGGTAAGCTAGGGTTTCGAGAATAATTTCGGCAGATGCAGGATGCTTTTGACTGTGGATGTGAAATGAGGGGTCTCCACCACTTATTTATAGTTTTTTAGTGGTGGAGTGCTGGCCCATGGTTTTGGAAACCATGTGGTTTAGGGCAGCTTGTTTAGGGTTTTTGCTGTTTTTAGGGTTTTCCTCCTTTTTCCTCATTATTTTTATTCCTTTTCTTCCCTTTTGGGGATTTTTGCTATTTTTAGAGGAATTTTGGTTATTTTTGGAGGAAAAAGGGGTTTTTTGACCTTTTGGAGGCATTTTAGGCCTTTTGGAGCCTTTTTAGATGGTTTTATGGCCTTTTGGAGGCATTTTAGGCCTTTTGGAGGCATTTAGTGGGATTTTCAGAGAAATATGGTAGGCAAATGGACAAATGAGCCATGTAGTGGGGTAGATGAGGTAGTTAACCATTTTTGGGTGTTAACAGATTGCCCCCTGATGTGTGAGGGCAGGAGCTCATCGTATGGCCGATGGACATCATGAGTCATATTTGGTTTGTGCTGGGGTGTGGAGAAGAGAAGGAAGCAACTGAAGTCCGGGACACCGATATCGAACCACCTGCAAGGACTGAAAAGTACATAACCTCAATAATGAATGAGGGATCATCTGATAATATGGACGAGGCGGGCATTCTCATGCTCGTATCAGAATATAACATAACAGTATAAAATGGTCCTCAAATACTGGATGAGGAAAAAATCTCAATATATGGATGAGGCGGGCATTCCCATGCTCGTATCAAGATGTATAACAATCACTGGTGAGGCCCAAAATGAAAGACCTGGAGTAAGTAATCACTGTGCATATCATGAGGGGCCGAAATGGACACAAATCTGGATCATACTGCTGAGCTGATCATGTCTGAGCTAACAAACTGATATACTGGAATGGCAGCAGTGCTACTGAATGTGGTTCTGAAGGAACTGATGCGCTGCTGGATCAGAGTGAGAAGGGTCACACTCAAAATGGTACGCTGATCTGGAACTGAACTGGGTACTCAAAGAAGCATAGAACTGAATGGCTTCCAAATACAATCGCCAACGCAGCCCGGAAATCCACGGGAACATATAACTGGGCGTTCCGAAGTGACTCACCAATGTGCTAGAGTTGGGGGAAATCCGGGGTCTTCAACACAAAATGGAAAGGGTATATATCCTGCACGATTCTCAACGATGCGAATAAGGTGCTGAAGTCGAGCATGTGAGAAACAACCATTCGGAGAGGCAATAATGATTCCTCCCAAAATGGTCCGTAGGCACTCACCACATATGGTGATGGGTCCAAGGCGTAGGAGCCTCTAGGTCTATCCTCTGGAATATAGGAGTTCTCGTCAACAGAGGGAGACCTGCAACTATCAAGGCAATGATGTTTCCTTGACAGGAGCGCGAGGTGCAAAACCGAACTGTGATAGTACTGATGGTAAGAGTGATAAACTGGTGGGACTAACTGGGCAAGTAGAGTGGGTGGACTCAAAATTCCTTTGTTCAGAGTATGATGGCGGGGATGATCGGGCAGCACATGAAACTGATTGGTGATAAAGGGATCATAGTTGTACGGGATCTGGGCAGTTCACTGGGCTGAGGGAGACTCAAGCTGTGGTAACAGGGTAGGAGACTGTAGAATACTCTGAACAAAGGAGACCTGATTGGAGGTGCTGCCGAGAGGATTGATCATAGCGCCAAGAGGCGCGGAGGGACTTCTTCGTGGAAAAAAGGTACTGTCATGTGGATTTTACGAGCCCAGGACAGTACATGCTCGTGGTTGCTTTCATATTTAAGGAGTCTGAAAGCAAATAAGAAGACTCTGTATTTGGAATGGTCAGGCAAGGAGGAAGTGTTCAATTAGGGGACATTTATGATGATCAGAGCTGAGGGAGGGGGGGAACACTGGTGGATCTCCTTGCAGGGTGGATGGATGGTGGAAAAATAACGAGACCTTTGCAGTATGACAGGAGTGAATGGCTCATGTAAAATAATTGAAATAATCGGATGACGGCCGATGTGGCGCGCAAATTGATGCAGCAAGGTGTAGAGACGCACTGTTGTAATTGTACCAAGTGAGAGCGAGAAATGATCTCAAGCATCATCACGAGATTGGAAAAGTGGATCCGGCGATATAAACAGTGTGGAAAACGGAGAACGGCCGAAGTGGCGCGTAAACCGAGACGACTATTGGGGTCGAGATGTCTATTTTTTGACGGGGTTGCCCTGCCTAGGGAGGGTGGCAGATACCCAGCCGTGGGGGTCCGCGGATCTTGATATCGTGGATATGGCAGTACGGTTTTGTGGGGGAGAGGCTCAGGTGCATCGGAATGCACTCCGAGTTAGCGACATCCGGGAGCCGGTAGTTCGAGCGACGGCCGCATGTATAGTGCGGATCTTGGGCTCCCAGTCACCTGAGAAGGTGTCTGGGGGGCAGATGCAGCTGGTGGAGCGTACACTGGGGGGGACCTATTTTGCATGGGGTCAGATGTTCCTGACCTGCGTTCAGCGACAGCTGACCGAAGCGAAGGAAGCTGGCAAGGGGTTCTGCTTTGGGTCGTTCTTGTGCGCCTTCTTTATGGAGAGGGTCCCCACACTGCGGCCACGGGTGCCGGTCCGGGCAGGAGGCGTGAGGGAGCCTCGTATGATTCGATGGGGGGAGATGATGCGCCCCCGTGGTGGTGGCGATGTGGGCCGGTATTTTACGGATGAGTTGTACATGCAGTGGCTCCAGCTGCCACTGATGCTGGAGGACTTTCCGTACAGGGACATGGATTACAGAGGGGATCCAGATGCGCCCCGCCCAGCAGGACAGATATGGGGTCCAGATGGTATGTGTCATTTTGATTGTTCTTGTCTAGTTGTTTATATTATGTATGATGTATGTTTCGATGTAGATTTACTGACATGTGGTTGATTTGCAGATGTGGGCCCACAGCCGCCGCCAGGGCATGTGGCACGGCGAGGGATAGTGGCAGTTTCGGCTTTGCCCGGGCGGGGTCCGGTGCATCGGCGAGACGCGGATGGGGCTCTAGATTCTGTACAGATGCTGCTGGAGCGGCTGTTGACTGGAGTGAGTGATGCGGGGTGGGAGGACCTTCCGCGAGACGTGCGTCGGGACTGTAGGCAGGCGCCTCGGGATTTCAGAGGGATAGCATTCCGGGTGGCTCTCTTAGCGGAGAGGGCACGAGCATGGGCACCGAGGCTCAGGCGAGATAGGGACTCGTCGGAGGAGTCAGAGGATGCTGACATGGAGAGCGAGGCAGGATATGACTCCCCTTAGGGAGAGCAGGGGTCTCTCCCGGGTTTTTGTAGCTACGGCTTGTAGTGTATGAGACTAGATGGATGTATACATATATTCTTTTGTATAGCTGAGTACTGGGGTACTCAGAACATGTATTTTTGGTATGATATATATATATATATATGCACGTGGATGCACATTTTGTGGTGATATTGTCTCATTTGTACGCACGTGGATGCGCTTGTTGTGTTTTATGTTGATACTGCACGTGGATGCAAGTAGTCTAGGTTGTTGGGCACGTGGATGCCCCTATTTTTATTTTTATATGAAATGATGTGATGTATGTATGACTAGGCACATGGATGCCCCTATTGATGCAAATGTCGTTTTATGGTTTATGTTTTATGTATGCAAATGTTGATGCAATGCAGTCTCTTTTGGTTTTTTGTTTATTTGGATGATATGCTATGTGGTAATGATGCATGATGGAGGCGTTACATGGTGTGATTGATATTCCAGTCTAGGATGTTGTTCGCCATTTGGTCTGCGACACTGTTGTAAGCTCTTGGGACATGTGTGAATGTAATGGATTCAAACTGTCGGCTAAGTTGTTTTGTACGCAGGAATTTGCGAAATAGGCAGGGATCACGCACCTGGTAGCAGTTGTTGAGTTGGGAGACAAGTAGCTGGGAGTCCAAGAACACATGAAGGTGACTTATGCCCATCTGGAGGGCAGCAGTTAGGAGACCGGTCACAGCATCACACTCCGCCTGGTTATTGGTAGCAGCGCCGATACATGTTCCGTCAAGGTGGATGCGTTCATTGGAAGGGGAGTATAAGACCCATGCTGCGGAAGCTAGGTTGGGAGACCAGCGGCTGGCACCATCAGCGAAGCCAATGTAACAAGGTGGAAGAGGATCCATCTGTGGTCATGCACAAATGCGATAAAGGTGAGATTGTGGTAAAAAATGGTAAAAAACAAAAAGAAAGCAAACTGTACAAATGCGGACCAATGAGGTCGCGGTGTCGGTTATGGGTAGAAACGTTTAAGATACAACCCATTCCTGGGGTTGGAGAAGGGTCGTCCTTCAAAGTCTGCTAAAATGTATGCCCCCTTGCCGAGGCAAG
>LPNX011167160.1:1221-18618 GCA_001517045.1 Pseudotsuga menziesii | reverse complement strand
ACTGTGGTGACAGTGGTCCCCAGCTCTCACTTGCCCCCAAGGACACACATAGTAGGTTGTGACTTTCCTGCATCTTAAAGTGTGAATTAGGCGGCAACAGTCCCAATAGAAATGGATTTCCACAAGTTGAAGCTAACACTAGTCCAATATCTCATGGATCAATACTAACTGCAAATATATTATGGGATTGCAATTCTAATAGAATTATGGAAAAGACTTCATGTATTTTAATTTTTTAATGTTCAACATTTTCGACTATTAAGAGTCAAGAATCAAGATATAGCCCATCTTCAGGGAGATGCCACACTTCAAGCAATATTAGAAAAATGAATCCACAAGCCAACTCTATAGCTAGCTGCTTCAAGCCAGAGTGGAGCACTCTATGAATGGTCTGGCCTCTAGTGAAATAGATTAAACACAGCAGCCAACTTTAGACATCAAAGAAGACCAACCGATCAAACCATCAAACCAAGACTACACTATCCAATGAGAGTTGACATAGATAAGGAGTTGTGTCCCTTCCCGAGTTCAAAGAATGTTTATAACCGGTCTCTATTTTTTGCTCAACTTAAGCCCATAATCGGTGTTCAGCCTATTATTCTGCTTTTCAACCTTGGCCAACATCTTGACATTCTTTATATGTATATGATGCTCTATGCTGTAAGAATGCTATACAAGGGCAGATTTAATAACAGGCTCGGGAAAAAATATTAGTCTTTAGAAAAAAAAATTGCAAACATATTAGTCTTCAGAAAAAAAGGGGGAAAAATCAGCAATATCTAGGGAAAAAATCGTGTAAAAAATTTGGCAATTTTTTCACAAAAAATCGGTGAGCTGAAAATCTCGCGATTTCTCGGAACATCGGAGATTTATTGGAGACGTTTACAACTACGATCCAAAGTGTAAGCATGTTAACAATATATTAGCTATGTAATTACAAAAAACAAAGGCCATCTGGCCATGATAATATCTAGAACATTGATATTTATGAAACATTATTGTATCGTTGTTCTGGTAATATTTTCATTTTTTACACAGATTTTATTGGAATACTCAGGTCATTCCGTTTGCCACAACAGTTACTGGCCATAGGTTTGTATCTTTGCTTATGTTTTGGTGTGTGAATGTGTTCATGCTAATGGATAATAAATGAGGGTGCTACAGTTTCTACATTTTTTCTCCATGGGGATACTTTTCTGTATGCAGAAATTTGTTTCGTGGCATTGCAAAGCATATTTTTAGAGAATAAGCCACCAATACCTGTTAAAATGACTTGTGCTAAATTATTTTATATGCAGAACATTTTTTCATTACGAACTTTGCTCAGGAGTAGCAGGTTTTGTATTAATAAGTTTTTGATTTACAGGTGCATGGACCAGAAGCTAGTATGACTGGCATATGCAAGAAGGCTATTGATTATATAACAGCTGCTGACTAATTTATCAAATGTTACAGTGAACTATTATTCGATACTGCATTAAACCTACACATGAGAACCATATGTGGATAATTTTAGGTGGTATGGGAGAGGCTGTCTTGTGAGACAATGTTGTTTCAGATTGTTACATCTACAATGTCAAACTATGTAGGATGTAATGCCCCTTTCTTTAGAAATTATGGGGGTGTTGTCATGCTGAGTTTGGACTGTTAGGTGCTAAAGTTTACAATTTGATATGTTGCTTCCAATCATTTCACTGTTCAAGCAAGTAACTGAGACTAAATACTTTCACAAGTGTATTACTTGCTTAAACTACATCGCAGATACAATTTTGTAAATGTTTGCCCAACTATTCTGAAAAGATGAATTAACGTTTGGAGAATTATGAAATGCTAATTTGTTTGAGGAAAGAATACAGGACGATTTCATGTTCCTATGACAGAAATGAAATTTGATGGAAATTTCTTTCTTTTTCCTTTGAAGAGTTTTTAGATAAGATTATAAGGTCGTTTATATGGATGTTATCTGAGTCCTGTTTCGTTATTTTGTTAAAAAGTAAGAAAACGTTCTGGTAAAGATTATGCCATCATAACATAAAAACTTAAAACTTTCATAACGAAAACTACCTAACATAAACTTGAGTAACCGTCTGCACATAGATGAATTTCATTACACTACAAAAAGAAAATTGAAACATGTGTCTTCAGATTATTCTTGTTGTATCCCTAAACTTCTAACATGAGAATAGAGCATGTTTATGTATGGTCTGAATTTCATAATTAGTCAAAATTAGAAAATTGGAAAGGTGTAACTTCAATGGGGAGTTGCTGGAAGAATTAGGTCTGGAATTGCCCCAGGCCCTTCACTCGGATATCCTTTATATATTCTGGTATTCAAGGTGTTATCACTCCAGGAAACTCTTCTTGGTTGCAGCTCGAAGATGCCTGGAAACTTAAGTATTTTTAAATGGTTTATTCAATGGATCAAGTTAGATGACCAAAAAGACCTCACACACTCGAGACATGCATAATACTCAATCAAATAGACAAGGCTTCTAACTATCAATGTTCAGAGGGTTTGTAGTAAATATGAATAGATGAAGAACTCACTATGCTAGCAGATTCACACATAAGACACTCACATATGAATGGCTGACCATAACAAGGAAAATATACTTGTAATTCCAATAACCCACACAGAGATAGGATGACAGCTATCTTGCATTAATTAAATAGAATAAACCTGAATGAAACATCCAAGCACAAGTACAAAATAGAAATGAGATGAAAGCTGAACATGTAATGGCAAAAGAGCTTGTATTAGGTGACAAAGCACATGAGAAGCTTGAATACAATAAGTGTCTAAAAAGTCTCCGAAGTCGAACCTTTGCTTCTACATTAGTCACAGGATTTATAGCCTTTACAAAATTTATTTCAGATCCTGAAAAATTGGATCGAATTTACTAAAAACAGATAATCATAACTGTTTTGCAAAAATTAGGTCAAAACCCCAATCTTAACTGCCAATCTACTTAACTCTAAACCTTCCTACTCCTCGAACTCTTTAATAGCTGTAGTGGACACTGAAGTAGAACTAGAACTTGCCATTTGGCAGGCAAGTCACACTTTGTCAAAGTAGGTAGGGTTTGTGACCTACTTCACCTCGTTGGCACCTTCAAAACTGAAACATACCCAAGGTACTGGTGCCTTTACTTAATTTTTAACCTTATAAATCATCCATGAGGTGTTTGGATCAACAAAAGTTGGTTCTGTGTGAAACTATGCCTTTCTGCATTGTTCTGTGCTTTCAGTGGCTAAAAAAGCAAAATTCTGGGCTTGTAAGCTGCCGAAAGCTCTGTTTTCGGTGGCTAATGAACCGCTGCGGTGTTCACCTAAGCCATCGAAAGCTTTGTTTTAAAATTTTAATCAAAACCGTCAGCACACTTTACCCTGTTGTTTTAAGGCTTTAGTGCTGTTCCTATGATGTCTCTGCAGCCTGCCTAGGGTTTGGGTTGGCAGTAGTATCACAGGATGCTTCTGGGCCAAAAAGGCTCATTGCCACTTCTGCTAGGGTTTCCAGCTTCTGGTGAGTTTGAGGCTAAGAGATAGAATTCCTTGTTTGCAACTTGGACAGCCTGATTTTCCTGTAGAGCCTCACTTTCTCTTTCCTTAACCCGAGATTATTGTCCTCTAGCTTGGTATTCTTTCTTTTTATCTACTGCAGAGAGTCATACAATTCAGCATGCTTCCTGGTTAACCTCTCATTGGTTCCTTTGATTTCTCTGCCCAAGAATTCTAGCTCATACACCTGCCTCAGTAGCTGATTGATTTTTTGGGATCTAGGTTTGTTGGATGAGGCTTCTGCCACTAGTTCACCCTGGTCCTCCTTTGGTGTAGGTGATGGAAACTCCTCCTGCCCTATTTGAAATTGATCTGCTAGGTTAGTTTCTTGTTCCTCTTCATCCTCAGAATCATAGTAGGGTAGGTTGAGTATATTTCTGTCTGGTGCTGGAACCTCTTCTACCTTTTCACTGAAATCCAGGTTTCTCTTTACCTTCTTGGTCTTGGGAGCTGGAGAGGCCTGATCCACTATAATTGGAGAGATGGCCCTCCTCTTCCTCTTACCACTCCTAGGAGTGGAGGACTTCTTTGAAGAAGACTTCCTTTTGTCTTCTGGTTGCAATTCTGTCTCAAACTCATTCCAAAATAGGAAGTAGGTCCAGGCTATGTTCCTTCTCTGCAACAATTCAAGGACAATTAACTTGATCAGGGCATGATGGGATAGCTTGCTGCAATCTTGGTGGGCTGGGCTTTAACCTGATGGGCCATTTTGGTCAGGCTCTTGTGTACGTAGAAAGGCAGGTTCATTGGGCTCCTGCCAGTGAAATGGTTCATTAACTTGAAATGGTATATCATTACCCTATTATACTTGCTATCACAAGTTATATAGACTAGAATTGCTTTCAACAAATGCTGCCATTTCTCCTCAAGCCAGGATGAAGGGATGCTCTTCTTCCATACAATGTTCTTGTGCTCAGGCTTCAAGTAAGACCCGAATTCCACATTCTTTGTGATAGTGGTTTTGAACCAGTTTTCCCTAGTCCTTGAGAGCTTTGTTACTTGTGCTATCAGAGCCTCGTCCACCTGGAACTCTTCTTTGCCAATTACTACCTTCGAGCCATCAAAGGAGAGAGCAAAGCTTTTTGCCACTTGCTGGTGGGATCCTTGAATTTTTTTGCAGAACTTGTAGTAGCTTGTGCCTTTAAAAAGTTGGCATACCTCCGGGTGTGATTTGAGGTAGCTAATGTCACCCAATTCCTGTCTTAGGGCCGGTCCTCCTCCTTTCTTCATTTTTTGGATTGCTCTTCTGTATTTGCAAAATTAAAATTCAAACATTGGGGAAGGAGATTACAGTGCTGGATTCAGGGAGGGATTGGCTCAGTGAGGACGCATGCAGGAAATGTGGAATGAATTGAGGAGAGGGTGCTGATTTTGAGGGGGCTGATTGGCAATTGGGATTTGAGCAGGGTGATAGTAAATTCTGATGAGACCTGTGAGCTAGCCAGTGCTGTAATGATTCTAATTGGAAATCAAAGCTTTGTGGTTGTTCGATTACAGTCACGGGACAGGTGGAGGGCAGCGAGGGTTTGGGTTTTTATCAGTCGCTTATGTTTTATAACAACCCCTTCTTTACCAACTCATGATTTATTGCAGGTCCTGTCTTTTCCGCGGTTAATGGCTTGGTAGTGGCGCTCTTCATGCCGATGGTGGCTAATTGTGACGGATGCGCCAACCGTTTTCCCTTTTTTGAGCTTTCGGTGGCTAAGGTAGTCTTGAAGCCAATTTTTAAGTGGTCGAAAGCTGGGCTTTTCGGTGGCTAATGAACAGTTGCGATGTTCGCCTAAGCTACCGAACGCTGATCTTCAAAAATTCTATTAGAAAATAGAGTCAAAAGCGTTCCAATCTTCATTAAACATCTCGATCTTTCACAATGATCTTTTAAAGAGTATTTTGACCTCCTATCACTACAAGAAATAAATCTTCCAAGTCTGAGGACTGATTTATTTAGGAGATAACACAAAGGGTCTCATGTTGATGATGAGCTTAATTAATCAAATTTGCAAAATTGGAAAGTTGCAACTTCAACGGGCAGTTGATGGAAGGATTGGGTCTGGAATTGTTCCAAGCTCCACTGGGATCTCCTCCTCTATATTATAGCTATTACTGCTCAAAGGGTCCCATGTGGAAGATAAGCTTAATAAATATTTGAGCTTGACTTTAAAATTATTAGCGTAACAGTTCCACATTAACAGAATTTGGAAAGAGGCAGTTGAATTGAAGTTTGGTTTTGTGTGGTCGTTGATTCATAAGGGGGTTGTAATATGTCCTAGACTTGCTGTGATGGGCATTGTTGCCGCCTAATTCACACTTTAAGACATAGGAAAGTCACAACCTGCTATGTGTGTCCTTGGGGGGAAGCGAGAGCTGGGGACCACTGTCACCACAGTCCACAACTCCTCCGTTTAGGCAAGATCCCAACAGAGCCAAGGGGGGTAGTCCCTACAGGAAAACTAAGTTCCAGGTTTATTAATTAATTGCAAATTAATTAAAGGGATCTTTTATTAAGATGGTGAGGCTAAGACTTTATACTATCTAAGGAATGACAAGAATCATGCAAATGCAAAGAAGTCCTTTTAATGACAAGCAGACCTTGAGATAAATTAAGACTAAAGAATTCCTTTTAATGACAAGCAAACCTTGAGATAAATTAAGACTAGTGCCTATTAACAAATGGAGTCTAAGGGTAAATTACAACTTTACAAATTTACAAATGAAATTTAAATCTAAGTTAATTAACCACCAGGTCACAATATGGACAAATGAAATACTATGAACAATATAAACAGAAATGAATGAGCAGTTAACCAGTATTAACAATATCCACAATTATAACAGATTGAATAAATGGAACAATTATTAAGCTTATTAGACAAGATCTACAGTTTACTAAACAGTATGATTACTTAATCAAATGAACTAAAAATGCCACCACAAGAGTTTGCGAAACTGAAAGGAAAAAACGTGTAACTGAAAGGTGAAAAGCTTGCAGTGAAATAAAATGTGGAAGTGCTTGTAGTAAAACCTTGAACAGCAAGGCAAGGATAAACAGTAGTGACTTGTGTTTGTAGGACGTTTTGCAATGTCTCTTGGTAAATTTTAATAAATTTTATTAAGGTTTTTCCTCTTGAAATTTAGTTTTCGAACTGGTGGTGTGACTACCCCAATCCAGTATTCCTCATAGGTCAAACCCCAATGCCCTGGTGCTCAACAAGGGGGACGTAAAACGCCTAGAGACCCCCCGCGGTCTACTCCTCCAAGTCGCCTCCGAAGGCACATTTTTTAATTAACAGGAAGAAAGCTAGATGGATGCCTATTAGACTAGGACTTCTCTATCCCCTGTCGTATCTCGTGAGTACCCCGAAGGGTGATAACCGAGTAGAGGATAGGAAATAGTGAAGTTTTTGTTGGTTAATTTTAAGAGTAAATTTTATCTGGGTGATTAGCATGCAATGTTTATTTTAAAAGGATCAACAAGATCAACCAAGCGGTATCCCTTATGGGAGATGCTGGTACTTGATCTTGGACTGAAAATGAAATGTGTTGAAATTGTAGCAAAAAGGAAAGTGTTGTTCTAATTACCTAAGCCCCCACTTCTCCTGCTTTTCATATCCAACTTGAAGTCCCTAAAGGGAAATGACAAGTGGATAGAGGATACACATGATAGATGGGTTGTATGATTACCCTTTGACAGAAAATAAAAATTACTGAAACTTGAAGGAAACTGTAAAAGCAATGCCTAACTGCACAGCAATCTCTGTGACAGAGATGGTGGTCTGTCATAGAGATAGGTGGGTAACAGAAAAAAATATGCTTAAGCTAACCTCACAACAATCTCTGTTACAGAGATGGTGGTTTGTAACAGAGATAGGTGGGTAACAGAAAAAAAACTTGCATAAACAGAAATCTAAGCAACTAGTATTTTACTTCCTACTCTACTTCCTAATCTATTTACATGTAGATTACAAGTGCTTATTAAACTTTTGCAGAATACCCCAAGAGAACTTCTCGTTGGGGTTTACAAATATCAAAAAAATGTGAGAGAAGGGTGAGGGTTTGAACCCCTTTTGGAACCGGTTGAAGGTTGAGGTATTTTTGGGCTAATTTGGGCAGCACCTCATCTTCACCTGTGTAAAACCTGTCACAAACCAGCAAGCTATGTTCGCTGGAAATCACAGTAAACACTAAAAAAAATATCAGAAAAAATTAGTACAAAAAATCACTAATTTACAGCGAAAATCTGAGTGTAAAAATGACAGAAATATGATGTTTAGAGGACTGAAAAATGAGTTTTCAGCCACCTAAATGATGTTAAAACAGCAGAATTAAAAGCTTATACTAATATGTTAAGGGTTAGGGCCTTAAAACCAAGGTTTTTATCACTATACAGTGATAAAAACTGAGTTCTAAAACCCTTGTAAACCAATGTGCGAAAATAAAAACAGAGTTTTAACCAATGGAGAAAGTGCTTTTTTGTTCTAGATCCCTGCAAATACACTTATAAGAGCTGCAAAATGTAAGCAAAGAGGTGATCACATAAATAAACCCTACAAAATACTTTGTAGAATCTTACTAATCTACTCACAAATGCAGGTAGAAATGTTTCTACCTACAAGTCTCTCCACAAAATACTTTGTGGAGAGGTATCTAAGCTAATACAAATGCAACTAAAACAAATACAAAGCAGGTTACCTTACAAAGAAGCATGCAATGTACAAAAGAGCCACCAAAAGTTCCTCGAAAGATTGCTTGTATTAAGTGGCCCAACTAGGGCAAGAAGATTACAATAGCCAAAAGAATATGAGAGAGGAGTGGGGAAATATTCCGGTAGCATAACAATAACAAGAGAGACCATGTTAAATGAGGGAGTGAGACACTCATTATATAGTTGAGGAAGACCCCAACCCCTTGAAGATCAACGACCGAGATTAGACCTAGATCTATGTTAAATCTCCACCACTAGATTTAGGTATTTGACTTTACATTCTTCTCAATCAATCTACACCCTTAGATTAATTTTCAATCTATGGCCTGAGTGCTTGATCCATGTCTTAAGCATTCTCCACCCTTGGATCTAGGGTTTTGACCAAGATCCTCCATTGAGATTGCTTTGATGAGTTAAGAGTGGGCCCAACCTAGGCGCCCCTCTTAATCTAGCGGCCTCCTCCCAATATGGCGTCCTCCAAATGTATGTTGGCGCCTTCCTTTATAGCTAGACGCCCCACTAAATTGGGTAGCGCCCTCTACATATGGGGGCGTCTTCCTTTATGTAGGCGCTTCTCTAAATATGGGGGCATTTTCTTTTATTGGTAGCGCCCTACTAAATGTGGCGCCCTTCTTTAGTGAGGGTTTAAACACCACGTTTTGACTTCCCTAAGGTTAGTGCCTCCTGTTTTGGTGGTTTTTTACCCTCTAAACTTGGCTTTGACTTTAACCATTGTTCGAAAATATCATTTAACCTTTTAGAATTGGGCTAAAATACAAACTTCACCTTAGATTTAATTTTTAAAATTTCCCATTTTTACTTAGGAAAAATTAAAAAATAAATTTCAAAAATTAATATCTTGGCCATGGGGGGTGGAAAAATTTGAAATAAAATTTTCCTAGGCTTAACAACCCCCAAACCAAATTACCATGGCATTATTTGATTTTTTCTTTCAAAATCAAATAATATGAATTTTTGACTTATGGAAATTAATTAATTCCCTAGTGGAGATAGACCCAGCTTTGACAAAAATGGTCTATCTCCTCAACCACCTGTCAGAATGACATGGGATTCGAAGCAGTGGCTTAGGGGGTTTCATAGCAATTTACTTTGCATTCATAGCCTCTATTACAAAATGTCAGTGCTTGAGCAATTACATCAAAACTGAGTTAATTAACCACCAAGGGGTGAAATTAATTAACTTGAAAAAATAAATAAAAATACAACAACATAACGAAACTCCGCAAGACTCTATATAAATGTCTAGCATGGTCATGAATAATCATTTGAAGCCTTAGCCACCTCATGGACTTGACTGGTAGAACGCCCGTCACCACTTTGGAGGATTTTGAGTGAAAAACCAAACCAATTAAAATCGTTTACACAACAAGATTAATTGGAAAGGGAAAAAACACTCGATGAGGGGACTTCCCTAACAACCAGTTCCATGGTGTGGCATCCATATCATATGACCCATACTAGCACATATAATTACATTAATTTTCCCACACAAGGGAGCGGACATTTCGTTTTACAAAGGGGCAATTGCCCTGCAGAAGTGAAAAATCCTCAGATTTTTCCAAGGTACAATTTGTACAACTATGTACATCTTCATGTGCATGAAGTTGCCACCTAGTCGAAATATGTGGGAAACATCTGGCTCCAACTAGGGGACGTGTTCGATCATCGGAGAGCACATGAGAACTCCAGAATCCTGTAACCACAAATTTCTCACCAATAACCAACATAAGTTCTTAAGCAAAGACCAATAAATAAACAATAAACAAATAAATGAAATTGCTATACAAAATGAAATAGACATACAATTATTCACATCTATATGCATAATGAATGAACCAATGAAATAATACAAAACTTTAAAGAAATGCAAGGAAAATGGTTAGAGATACGTTACAAAGGGTGTCCCTTTGGACACCACGTTGACTCTATGTGTAATAAAGCTTGAGCTGTTGACCATTCCTTGGAATGTTCAATGGCTCACCATCCAAGTGACTTAGGTTGAAAGAATTTGGACCTGCAACTGATCTGATCACATAAGGGTTTAACCATAGGCTGTCAAATTTCCCATGCTTCCCTGGCTTTTCTCTGCCTTTGTCCCATAAGACAACTGTATCCCCTACTTTGAAGTCTCTCTGTCTAGCTGACTTGTCAAAGGCTTTCTTTGTCTTTACTTGACTTTTAAAGTTATGATCATAAGCTTTTCTCCTTATTTCATCCAACTCTACTAATTGATTTACTCTATTTTGAAGTGCAGACTCTTCTATGTCAAACTCTTGGAGCAACTGATACACTGGCAGGGTAAGGTGAATTGGTAGCTGAGCTTCTACACCATATAACAACTCAAAAGGACTCTTGCCTGTAGATGCTTTCTTTGTTATTCTATCAGCCCATAAAGCATGTTTTATTTTACTGTCCCAAGACCTTTTGTTTTCCCCTACAATTTTCTTGACTATGGTCATTATGTTTTTGTTACTAGATTCTGCTTGACCATTTCCTGGAGGATAATAATCTGATGCATGAGATAATATAATGCCATACTTTAAACAAAAGGCAGACATTTCTGTCGAACAAAAGGCCTTAGCATTATCCGTTACTATCTTCGAAGGTACTCCAAATCTTGTTATTATCCTATCTTCAAGAAAATCCATGATTACTTTTTCATTTGTAGATTTAGTGGGAATGGCTTCAACCCATTTAGTAAAGTAATATGTAGCTGCTATAATCCATGAAAAACCATTACTTGAATTATCCTTAAACTTCCCTATGAAGTCTAAACCCCTCTGCTGAAAAGGTGCTTCTACAACAACTGGCTGAAGGGGAAGGGCAGCTAACTTTTGTTTTCCAGTGAACAATTGACAAGGCTCACATTTCCTCACAAACTGATGCACATCTGAAAATATGGTGGGCCAATAATATCCAGCTCTAAGAATCTTATGGGTGGTGGTTCTAGCAGCAAAGTGACCACCACAAAAACCATTATGAAAGTCATCCATTAGTTTTTTAGATTCATTTTCATCAACACATCTAAGGATAACCCCATCTGGATTCCTTCATCCTAAACCATCTTTAATTAAAATATACTTGGATGCTTTGAGCCTTAAGGCTCTTCTCTTATGACCAACAAGATGACTTGGGCAAGTCAAGTTTTTAAGATAAAAAATAATATCAACATACCATTCAACTTTCTCAAGCTTTAACAAATCTGGGGATGACTCTGGAACATCAATCTCACAAACCATATTCTGATCAACCAAACCTAAAGCCTTCTCATTACTTTCTGTCAACATCTTAGCTAATCCTTGTCCTTTGATTAATTTAGTGGGCCTGATTTCTAAATCATATTCCTGAATTTTAGCAACCCATCTACTTCTTGGACCTAGGCCTTCTTCTTGAGTTAACACATCTTTAATTGCTGTACTAGGAACATACCCAATTACTTTGGCATACCCTATGAAAATCCTGAAATGCTCAAGAGATTTTACCAAGGCATAAGCCTGTTTTTCTATTATATGGTACTTTAATTCTGAATCTCTTAAGATTTTGCTCATGTATGCTATGGGTTGTTCTTTACCTTGGTCATTTTTCTGTAATAAAACACCAGCAATGGTGTCTTCAGATGCAAAGGAGAAAATGTAGAATTCTTTAGTGTAATCTGGACTGACCAATACAAGAGCTTGACCACATGCATATTTTATTTGCTAGAAAGCTATTTTTCCTGTTTCATCCCATAGAAACTTGACATCATTTCTAAGTAACTTATTCAAAGGCTTAGTTACTTTTGCTAGATTAGGAATAAATCTCCTAAGGAAATTAATTGTACCGAAGAAAGATTGAAGGCCTTTCTTTGTATTAGGCAAAGGGAGTTTAGCAATGGCTGCAACTCTTTCTGGATCTATTTTGACACCTTCTTTGCAAATTATGTGACCCAGTAATTTCCCCTCAGTAACCCCAAAAACTGACTTGGCTGGATTTAAAGAAATCCCAAATTCTCTGCATCTTTCAAAAATCTGTTTTAAATGCCCTATGTGACTTTTCTCATCCTTAGAAAAAACCGTTAGATCATCTTGATAAATTTCAATAATTTTTCAATTTAAACCTCTGAAAGCATAATCCATAGCTCTTTGAAATGTGGCTCCAGCATTTGATAAACCAAAAGGCATCTTGATATATTCAATGTTCCCCATGGAGTAGTAAATGTTGTTTTATGCCTATCTTCTTCTCTGACTCTGACTTGGTTATAACTAGAAAAACCATCAAGCATTGAAATCATACCAGACCCTGTTACTCTTTGCAATAAAGTTTCCATTTTAGGGAGGGGATAATTATCTTTCTTGCACACAATATTTAGATTTTTGAAGTCCACACACAACCTGATTTGACCATCTTCTTTCTAACCACCACCAAATTGGAGCACCAAGAAGAATGTCTAGTGTGGGCTATTATTCCAGCTTTCAACATCTTTTGAAGCTCTTGTTGTACTAAGGGGGCCAACTTAGGATTTATTTGCCTAAGTTTCTATCTAAATGGTTTGGCTTCTTCTTTAAGTGGAATATGCGTTGAATCACATCTTCCCTATAGAATTTAAGCTCATCATATGTGAAGGCCAAAACATCCCTATATTCCCTTACTAAATTAATAATTTGATCTCTTTCATCTTTGGGTGTTGATTTCCCAATTTTAACCATCCTAGGTTCTTCCTTTGTGCCTATGTTTACCTCTATGTAATCACCTGGCTTTGTACCTGATTCTTCCTTAGGTTTATGGCCATTTTCTCTATCAAATGCTCTTTCTAAAGACACAACTTTCCAAGGGCTGGATTAAGCTTTTGACTTTCTTCTG
Source organism: Pseudotsuga menziesii (assembly GCA_001517045.1). Lineage (NCBI taxonomy): Eukaryota > Viridiplantae > Streptophyta > Pinopsida > Pinales > Pinaceae > Pseudotsuga > Pseudotsuga menziesii. The sequence continues at coordinate 5,498 of LPNX011167160.1, read as the reverse complement.
CATAATAACAACCTTCTTCCTCTTCACTAATGTGAAAGTCAGCAAATTCTCCTATATTACTCAAAAACTTAATCACTTGTTTATCATCATCAAAGACCTGCCAATTATTTACATTATCTGGAACTGAAGGCCTGAAGATAACTTCCATTTTAACTTCTTCATCTACTAACTCTGGTGGTCTTTGAAGGGTGGAAGCAGCAACAACAAGTTTATCTGCCTTAGCATTAAATTTTCTAGGAATTGCAATAAATTCTATGTGATCAAAGCATGGAACCATATCCAAAATTGCATCCCTATATCTCCTTAACCTTTCTGATTTGCAAGCAAACTGTTTATTAACTTGTGAAATGATAAAATCTGAATCACCTTTAACCTCTAACTTCTTGATACCCTTATCTTTACACACCTCTAAACCAAGGAGCAAGGCCTCATACTCAGCCACATTGTTGGTGGCATTAAATTCTAGTCTATAGGAAAAATTTAATTCCTTATGAGAAGGGGATTCAATGACTATGCCTGCACCTTTACCAGTTCTAGAGAAGGCCCCATCAAAGTGCATATGCCAAATTTGATTAACTCTTTCATCTTCATTTGATTTTTCGATAGGTCCTAAAGAGTTAGCCAAAATTGCATAATTTCCCAAGTCATAAGTTTTATACTTTAATTCATTGCTTGGATTTCTTGGGTCTTCTACATGGTGTCTCATCTCCAACTCTCGGTTCAATCTAATAAAACTTCCTTCAGGAGTTGGAATGGTGGCATAAGTCAAGTCCATTTGAATATTTCCTCCTAAGTCTGCTCCAGTTTTTCTTGAGAGTAACATACCCCAAGCATCTGGGACATCTATCACTACTATGTCCATTTCTATTTGAATGTCTGGAAAAGCTGCTAAGTGTACTTGTAAGCCTTTAATTAAACCACACACTTCAATCATCTTACTGTCCATTGCACAAATGTTATGATAAGGCCTTGAGATCCTTAGATTTAATTGTTCCATCACTTTTTTAGTCATCACATTTGAGCTAGCCCCTGAATCTAACATGCAGTTGTGTAAAAGATGATCGTTTACTAACAACGAGAGGAAGAATGGCTGGTTTTTTTCATTTCCTTTGTCCATACTCTGAAGAATGAAAGGTGCATCATGGTAGGCTATGGCTTTATCAACATTAATCTGACAAGGTTCTTCTATAACTTTGAGTAATTTTCCCTTTTGAGAAGGGATCTTCATGAGTTCTGCTACAGGAACCAACATCTTAGCATTATTTAACCAACCTCCTAGATCAATGTTTAATTGTGTATTAGGAGCAATTGAAATAGGAGGGGGAGGAGGTACCTTAGGAACATTGGTTGGAGTTCTTTCTTGACTTTGATTCTTCTTACCATTTCTTTGGTAAGTCATTCCTCTATACCTAGAGAAATCTGACACTTGCTGCTCACTAGGCTTAGGGCCAAAAGCTGCTTCTGCCACTTCATTAATTGACTCAACACTTTGACTATTCTCTACTAAATCCATCCATTCATGCATGCCAATATCATACTTCTGCCCACACATGTTCACTTGTTCATTCTCTGTTCTTTCATTCATTTTATCATTTATGATTTGCAAAAAGACTTGACAAGTGTTTTCTTCATGAAAATCCCCACAAGGCCTACAATATGGAATAGCTTGATGGTCAACCACATTGGTAGACTCTAGAGGATTAGGGGGCCTTTGGTCTTGAGGTGGGGGTCGTCTTTGGTTTTGCCACCTATCATTTGGCTTGTTTGGATAGAAATTATTTCCTCTGTTTTTTTCCAAAGAAACTACCTTGTTTTGTAAGGCTGTCTGGTTTGCCTGCATGGCAGCTAGCTGATTAGCATGATTCACTTCCATTTGCTTAATCAGTTGGGTGAGCTTATCTATGGAGTCACCTTGAGGTTCCTGGTTTTCAAACTTAACTTTTTTAACTTCATTAGTCTTTGAAGAACTACCCCTTGAAAACCCAGGAATATTAGATTTACCAGCAGCTTGCATGTTTTTATCTATCTTGATAGCTTTTTCTTGTGCATCCTTAAGATTTACAGGTTCCTTATCCCTTATCTGATATTTCATTTCTCCTTCAAATGCTTGGATGTAATAAATCAAGAGATGCTTCTTGGGGCTTGATGTCTGCAGGAAGGCTTTTTACTAAGTCATTAAACCTTTTATTAAACTCTTCCATGGTTTCATTTTCTTGCTTATGACTAGTATGCAAAGCTGCCAACAAGAAATGATTATCCATTCTATCACCCCATCTATCATTGAAGGCTTCAATGATTTCCTTGAGAGTTTTGAACTTATTGTCATTCTGATGTTGAAACCATTCCATGGCATCATCTTCTAAAGACAAAATAAACAACCTCATCTTGACATCCTCATAGTTATGAGCATTACACCACTTGGCAAGGCATTGGTTGAACTTGGTGATGTGAGATCTGGCACTGATGGCATTATTACATTGAAAGGAAGGTAACTTATCTATAGCTTTATCTGGCAAATAATGAGGATAACCAATGATGTTAGAAAAATCACATGGCTTGCACAAATCATCCATCGGTGAGGATTGGTTGTTTTGGGCAAACAACAAATGGATATCAGAGATAGCCTCTTCTCCAAGATTTGCAAGGAGTCTACGGGGAGCAAGTCTATTCAACCTCCTCCTATATACCCTTTCAGGTTCGGTGAGGGAATTGAGTAGACCACGGGTGAAATCATGAAGTTGGGTGTCTATTCCGTGACAAATGCGCTTCCGAAATCGTATTCTAGAATCTTTCGGCCGAACTAATAATATTTTCGGCCGAAATAATGTAAAACTTTTTGGTCGAATATTTGTTTTTTCGGTCGAAAGATAAAAGTTAACGCCGTACCTCGTACTAAACGGTTTGCATAGTTTGCCGGGAAAATCACGTCCGGCTAGGACCGTTGGTCTGATTAATTTTTCGGCCGAAGAATTATTCGGCCGAATAATTCTTCAGCCGAAAGTTTGTTCGGTGGAATAATTCTTCGGCCGAAAGAAGTTTCTATATATACAAACGGAAGATTACTGTTAAACGTTTTCTACACCCGCGATGATGATGATTTGGTTGGCAGGGGCATGTTGATCATGGTTTGGCTTTACGTTGGATGAGGATTACGTTTGTGGCGCTTCGTTTGATCGATGTTATTGGATGCACTCCGTTTGTACGCTGGTGGTCGAGACTATGATCTTTTTTCTTGTGTTCTTGATCGGGTTGCTGTGGTGGCTGTTCGTTTAGGCTCGGGCGGCTCTGTTCTCGGGTTGGTGTCGGTGCTTTTACCGTCTGCTGTGGTGTTTCTGCGCTGTGCTGTCTCGGGCGGTTTCCCTGATATATGCGCTCTGTTCATCCCTGTCGGGATGAGACGTTTTCGTTCCGATTTGTCTCCGTTGGTGCCTGTCACGTTTGTGCTCTCCTCTGTCTCGGCTAGTGGCTGTGACTTTTTCCCTCTGTTCTCTGCTGGTGGCTATTTTTCTTGGTAGCTGTTTCGCTGTTTTAGCTGCTACGGTCGTGGTGGCAGTGACATTGGTTTTGTTCCGCATTGGTTGCTGCTTCCGGTCGGCCTTCTGTTTCCCGTTGCTGCGGCTGAGGTAAATACACTACCCATCTGCCCCTCTTCTAATTTTAGAAATGAAAAAAATATATAGTTTATGCTCAGAAATGCAGAGTTACATCATTTTGAATTACTCCTGTATAAAAAAGCTGATATAGTCCATGATAAAGTGTAAAAAACTGTTTATTCCATCCCTTTTTTATTATGAGATCACTTCCTTTTTCATTTATATGTGGCCTCCTCAATCAACAGACACAATTCCCTTACCTTTCTTTCGATGGATTAGCTCTGTGAAAATATCCGCTTGTATGACTGCTACGCTATATTCTATTCATTTTTTTTTTTTATGAATCTGATTTAGTTTTGACTTCGGGTTTAAGCCCTACAACCATTAGATATGGAATACTGTATTTTAAAGATGATGTTGTTTTTATTTTGGCCATAGACCGAGAACTGGGTCTTTATAGGTTTTACCCCCACCGAGTACTTTATACCATTTTTTCCCTTCGGTCGTTGATATAGATATATAATTCTAGTTTGCATAGTGTTTTTGGCTCTGTCTTTCAACCAGTTATGTATCTAAGTAAATATCGTGGTTTATGTTGCATATCTCCAGATAATGATCCTTATTGATGTGGCTTTTTTTTCGATGAATTAGCTCTGTGAAAATATCCGCTTGTATGATTGCTAC